>WEIT01040805.1:6505-44863 GCA_013389985.1 Dryoscopus gambensis
AAGTGGAACCGGCCCCGCTTGTAAAGCGCGGCAGGAACAGATAAAGAAACCTCTGTTCGCTGACAAGCCCAAACACCACAGCCCTGCTAAACCCGCAAACAGTAGAAATTACTTGGTGGTAGGTAAAGGATAAGTGGAACTCGGCAAAAAATGCACACGAAAGAGAAGTAGAAGCGTATCATTATTCCCTCTTTTTTCCCCCCTAAATGCCTGAGACAACACCTCTTAGGTATTTAGGCCTTTTTTTTTACGCAGCTGTTGTTTGTTCATGCCATTCATACCGAAGAACTCGCTCAAATTTTCAGGGATCTTGCACGTAGTCTCAGATAACTTGTGCATTACTCTGTACAACTTAATATAAAATAAAGGCTCTAAACCAAATACTTTCTCAAAAGTTAATTGGAACTTATTTATTTTATAAAATTCAATATTTTACTAAAAAGGTCGATTTTAACAAAATCAGAATTTTATGCTTCTGAAAATCCATTCCCTTCTTTAGCAGCAATCACATAAGTGATTGTCCCTTATTGTCCAGTTCGTGGCTAAAACAATGCAGTTTTTGCTTTATTTTGGTGTTTTTTTGGTCACAATTACGTAGTTCTCTGGACACCATCAAATATTCTACCACAAAGAATGCACAAATTTCTAATACAAAAAACGCGTAGAAAAAATAGAAATTGGACTGTTTGAGATCATTACATAAATACTAAGAGAAAGGACATATGACTGTTTCTTTACAGGTCACCTTTAATGTAGGTGCATTTTATATATTCAGCAGTTTTTATTGCTGGTTAGATTGCAAAATGTATAATTTAATGCATAAAGTGCACTGTGGTCAAGCTAATGTTGTTCAAACTCTAAAGGGACGTTGGTCTAAACCCCAATTTTCATCTTGGTTACGACTAATAATTTATATTCATTTTGCTGCACCTCCCGTTTTCATGCTCCTATTTACAGACCTAACACTTCTGTGACATAGGTTTCTGTACTTGCATTTCAGTTTTGAGAAATCATCACTGCAATGGAAAGGTGAAAATAAATAAAAGATCCATGAAACAACAGGAATTTTTCTCAAAATTAGCAATTCTGTACAAGTTAACACAAAACTAATTTATTTTCTGTTTATTTACATGAACAGTTACATATTAAAATAATATTACATGTGCACATCATCAGTATTCAGGAAACTAGTTTATTATCAAGAAAAAACCACAGAAGAACTTCATGAACGTAAAGTGATAGTTTCAAAATAAACAGATTGCAAAGGAAATTGTTCTAATTGGTTTTTAGCATACTTCAGCTATTCCAATTTCAAAGAACTTATGGAATATTCGTATTTTGTAATATTTTTTCAAGTTATTCTGCTTTATTCAAACAGTACCATTTAATCCATTTAATCAATCCAGTATTTTTAATTGCTTCTTACCTGTGTTTGGAATGAAAGCAAATTTTCAAATTGTGCAGAAAGTTGCTTTCTAAAATTTTCTTTGTTTTAATACTTTAAGTAATTTCTTTTATCCAAATGCCACAATGTATTTTTTCACTTCATTGAGTGTCCCTGTGTGCGATGCCCACGTTACTTGGTGCACCTCACGGAGCATCTCTGAAGAGAGGGAAGTTCACCTGGTGAGCTGGGAGCAGTTAAGAACGGTTCAGTTGTGAGCATGACCATAATGGAGATATTTCTGAATTCCTTGCTGTCTCCTCAGCTTACGTAACCAAGGTGGGGCTGCAGGAAACATTTTCCTCAGATCCAGAGCCTGAAAGCCACTCATAGGTGTAGATTGGCTGCATTCCCCTGAGAAGAGGACCAAGGCTCCTGTCCTCACAGACTCTTTCAGCCCAGAGCAGAGGACACACACATGCTCAGATACAGCCATTTCCAGGCTACTGCTCGAGCAAAGCTGAGCCATTTTTCTGCCCTTCCCTACGGTGCCAGGAATAAGTGAGAAAAGAGTGCAGCTGGATTCTGGGCACATACTGAGGTGAAATCCCAGCCTGCATTGGTCCTTTGTGCCCATATTTATACTAAAAGGGCACCTACATGTGCAACCCAGAAGAGAGCACTGGTAGGACACGGAAAGTTAACACAGGACCTTGCCAACTGAGCCATGTTTGTGCAGGGAGGACTGAACAGCACATATATTTGACTTTGTGGAGTGACAAGCTTCTCCAGGGTCAGTGTGCAACTGAGGAAGTTGTTGAGGTCATACTTTTAGACTTAGATACCTCAAATCTGCCTAAGTCAGGCTTAAGGTGCCTGAGTCCTTTATTGGATCTGTCCTAAAGTGACCTGCTAAAGGTCACGTTGTGACTTAGCAGTCAAGCCAAATGAGGAGCCTTGATCATATTGGGCATGGATCTGTTGTGCCTATTATGCAATGTTTCACTTTGAAGCAATTTATTAAACCTAATAATCTTTGTGTTTGAATATGTCATCACATGTATTTCACTCCTCATTTCTCATTTTAAAAATTCCCAAAATTACCTGTATGCTGTGTTTTCTAAATTTCTTGCTTCTTTTCTGACTGCAGATTAGACCTCCTGTTCTACTGCTCTCTGTTTCTCCTTCCTATTCTTACTAATTGAGTCATTGTGATCCATAACTGGCCTTTCAGTGTACTCCTTCCTTCCTATTCTTACTGATTGATTCCTTGTGATCCATAACTGGCCTTTCAGGGTACTCCTACCCACACAGCCGAATTACCACATTCTCTAGATCTTACTACTTACCACAGAATCTCACACCCCTTCTGATTTACTTACTGTGTCAGTACATCTTTGCTTGAAACATCATGCTCATTGTTTAGACAGCATTAGAAATCAAGGTGAATATGTTCATGTGCAAAAGATTTACTTTTCTTAGGTATAGCTGTATTTTCTTTTACCTTGCAACCCTTATTAAGTTACTCCATTTCATAATTGGAGTGAAAATGTTGAGACACTGATCCAAGGGCAGCAGCTCACTACATGCTGGATTCTCTTCTTGAGGCAGTAATAGATATTTTGCAGTTTAGTCCACCTTGATTTTGGAAGATGGGAAGGCAGGATTTAAAGCTGGGCTCCAATAAAGTCCCGCAGTTCTCACAGCGTGCTGGTGATACAGTATAAATGGATAACATGGTAGATGTCAGAGGACTTCTTTTCTAGATTTTAGTTTAACATCTGTTTAGTTCCTGCTTCCTCTTATGGTAGTGACTATACACCTCTAGTAGTTCTGGCCAAAGTTACTAAATACTTCTTTAAAAAACTGTATGTAGGTGATAAGGGTTGACTTGGGCACATGTGACAATAGTGTGAGGAATGGGAAATGGCAGAGATTGAAAAGCCATTAATTGTATGTAGCTTATCTGCTTGAGAAACTGGTATGTGCTTTGAGTGAGATTGTTTATCCTGCACTGTTCCTGGCTTTTCCCTTGTAAATATATCACTTCTTAATTGTGTCTCTCCATCTATTCTATTTCTGAAAAGTTAATGAAAAGAACAACTTCTTCTCATTCTTGAGTCACCATGTATTTAAACTAGTTAATTTGTACTAAGAACAAAAATTATTCCCTCAGTGGAACGGATGTTTGTGTTTTGATCTACTGAAACAGTATTTTCTCAGATCCTTCTGAATATTGTTTGTGAAAAGAGATACCAACAATAATTCTGAAGTCTGTTTTATGTTAAAAACATTTCACTGCGCGGGATTTGTGACAGATGTACTTCATTTGAAGAAGAATATAATTAACAGTTACTGTGGTACTTTGAGCACTTACTTGCCCAGGACAGATAACAAATTGAAGGTGAAGACAAAGCAAGTCAAAGACCAGCATCAGACTGCTCTGATGATGATTTAGTAGAGTGGCCTAAAGGACTGAGGGAGACTCGAAAAAGCACTGGATATTGAAGATCACTTCACTCTTGCTTGATTTTCTTTGTCTAGATCTGGGTTTTTTCCAGAAAACACTTATGTGAAGAAGAGACATTTCTGACTGTTTGACCTATCTGTCTCTAACCTCTGGCAATAATGCATAACTTCTCTTATAGACAAAAGCTAAATGCATTTTCATTATGACAACATGTAATTCCCACATCTTTGCTAACAAAGGTGACCTTTGTTAAATATTTTCTTAACAAAATCCTCTAAAAGAACAGAGTATGGCTTCTAAACAGATGCAATCAAACAAATGCACATCAGTTAAAATAATTTGGCTGCAATCTTCTGCCAACTCAGGCGGTCAGCTGCAATTATAACCAAGATTTGTTCATCTGCTTTACGAGAGGCAAGAGATCCAGTCCCTGTCTGCTGCAAAGTAATCCTCTTCATCAGGAAAGGCTCAGGAGTCAGAAAGATCTTACTAGAGACACAGAACAGTCATATGGACCATTTGGAAGATTTGCCCCATCACAGTGAAACAGTGTATGAAACTCATTAAGAGCAAGCCCAGCCTCCAGCAGAAGATCACCATTTCTCCTGGGATGAAACGCTGTTGGCTGCTATGGTTACTAATGTGATTTTCCATTTACTTCCTTGTTCACTCACCTGCTTTCTCATTCAAACACCATGCATAAGTACCTCCAGAGATATTTGTTGTTGGAATAGTGACAAACCTCATTAGTGGCAGCCATGCACAATCAAAGAGAAAAAAAGATACAAATGATCAGCAAATAAACAGAAGAAAGGAAAGTGCTGGAATCTATGGGTGTTGTGAATAATAGTCTGTCCTTGCTGCTGTGTGAACTTTGTGTTCTCTTCACTTTGGATTTGCATTAATGTTAGTCTTGCCTTATGTCTCTATTTTACACCTCAGCGCTTCGATCCGACAGAGAACTCCCCACAGTCAGTCTCCTGTGACTGTAGAGCTGAGTGCAGCATCAGGATTTAGATGAGCAAAGTACTGTGGTTTATTTTTGGTATCTTAAAGGGGCAAGAACATTATTTTGCTATTTTATTTTTGGTAGCACTTCATAGGTCTTGTTTCCACCCTTACATTCTTTTTTTTTCACCTTTTACATATTTCTGATCTGACAGTCTAACTGTGTAGTAGTTCTACATTATGAAACAGCAAAATTCCAAACAAATTGCATGTCTTGAGGCTACTGTTTTCCCCCCAAGTATCAAGAAAAAAGTGATAACTTTTTAAAAATTGTGTGAATATTCCTGTCATATTCCATGGTAATAACCAGATGGACGAGTTAGTACAACTAGTATTCATCACAACACACTTCCAGGTTAGGAAATACTTTTTGACAATACTTTGTAGCCATAAAAGCAAGCATCTGATCCTCTGAAAGGGTAGTAAATAACAAGGATATCACTTTCTGGCTACTTTAATGTCATCTGTAAAATTACTTTTGTTTTGATGTAGAGAAGCTGGAAGAAATCTTTTAGTGGTTTGCTCTTTACCACCAAATAAGGCACTAAATATAGCAGTATCAGCATTCTGGGCTTCAAAAAGCTGTGGTTCAGGTTCCTCAAGAATATCTGCTTTTTCTCCTGACTGTGTTCAATTTGTTTTATAACTCTTTATTTAGGAAGCATGAGTAACTACAAATCAATACATAAAGTACCAGAAATATTAAACAGTACAAAAATGAACCTTTCACTTAGGTAATAATGATGCAGTGATACAGTCATCAGATTTTCCAGTTTGAAAGTTAGAGCTATCTGGAGGACAAATTCCTAAGAAAGGGGCACAGCACTGCAGTCTAGGGCAGTCTGCCCATGTCCCACTGCCCATGTACCTTTGCACCGTTCTCTCGTCCCTTCCCTCCTTGTTATTCTTGGAAGCTGCGTCCTCACAAGCTGGGAGTGGACACAGTAGTGGAGTGGTGGTGGCAGGAGAGTGTCCGAAAGAGGGTCCTTTCTTCACCCCTTCACGCCTCCTGATGACCCCCCACAGGCAGTAGGGATGGAAGTAGGCTGGCCACAGTCCATTATTTTTCCTGTAGGTGAATCCTAGGTGACAGTGGCACAGACTGCACCTCTTTCATTTCCATTGTCCAAAAAGCATCAGCAAAGTAATTTTTGGCCATGCTTTTAGTGTTAATGGTCTATACATGTTTTTTTCATCTGCTTGTAGCAAGTATCAAAACTGCTTGTATGGTGACAGCTTATTCAATTGAGAAGCAGTTCTTTAAGATGCTGCTATGCTTTCCCTTACTGCAGCTATGTCTGTCTCATCTCCTTGAGCACTGCAGGGGCTGGGCATGATGAGCATTTTGTGGACTGGGAATCTTGCTGTGAGGGAACATGGTGAGACTTAGCATTTTGTAGATGGATTCAATGAAGTGTGTGAGATCCTCGAAGCTTTCAACCATGACAACATTCAATCCCATCATGTCACTTGCTGTGAAATGTGTAATGGCCACAGCCATTGCTTTTTTTTTTTTTCCCTGTAAGAATTTGCCTGTAATTTCAATAAAGTTGCTGTTACAAGTTTGTTCCAACTGACATTTGTATATTAAGAAAAATTGCTTTAGTTAAGTAGGCAATAATTCCAGGAAGAATGTTTCCTCCCGACAGAGATGTATTATCACAAACCTTTACATAGTTACAAAAGGGCTTATAAAGATATAAATTAGCTGCTTAAAAGGGCAAAAATAAAAATTATATTAGCATTTTCATTGTCTTATCTTTCCTCTCCAGAGCACAGCCTATTACCTTGTAAAATATCTCTGTATTATATATAATTACAGAAATTTCCTTCCTGTAATTCCATATTCTCCTTTAACATTCCGTATTCTCCTTTAACATTTAAGTCCTCTAGAGGGGAGCAAGAAGAGGAGCCAGGCTTGTATAGGAGGTGGTATTCTCTGTGGACAGATGTATTAATTGGCAAATCTATTTCCGATCTGCATAAATTTTATAAGCATGCCAAAATTTGTGTAGCTTGCTGAGAGTGTGGAGATAGATTTGTGTGATTATGAAAGTAGCTTACTTACAGAGACTGTGTGTGCTTTCGCTGCACTGAAAGTTTGGTTTTTTCTGTGTCTTACTTTATTGCATGTAATGGGCATAAGGACTGTGTCCCAAATGGAAAAGGACTAATAAATGGTAGTGATGGCATCCATGCCTTGTCATGATACTTCCCAAAGCTGTCACTTCTGAAAGGAAGCCCACCTGACTTACAGCTGAGTAGGAAGGAAAGGGAATCAACATCTACACAGGGTGAATAGGCTGGTGAGAGGAAGATTTTATCAAGAGGCTGTAGTTTGCAAAGCAGCAATCTTTCCTGAGATGTTAAGTCTGTGCAGACGAAGGTGGCTTGTTCTGAGGCAGCTCATGTTTCCATGTAACTGGTCCTAAGTTCTGATTAGGCAGACCAAAGCTCTTCCTGACCTTGTGTTCTAACCTGAGAAGCCTGTTTGCTGGAGCAGGCTGTCCTGGCAAAGGACATTAGTTACCACCCTGTCAACTGGTGAAAGTCTCTGCTGGACTCAGGCAAAAGCTGCTAACAGGGAGTTTGATCTTCTAGTGTCCAGAAATGTGGGACAGAAAAAATATCCTTAGCTGGGAATTAATCCAGGGGAACTGATGTTTAATAGTAGTAAACTTAGAGCAGAGGTGGGTAACACTACCAGAAACCACTACCAGAAACCACTACCACTACCAGAAAATTTAGGAGGGATATATCGGTAGTAAGCTGAGTACTATGATTAAGCGCCCCCAACCTTATTTGATACTCTGTAAATAGACGTGTCTGCTAGGGCAGTCCTGCAGCACCCATTCAGTGTTTACTGATTTTAAGGCAGTTAAGGCTGCTGTTGCTTTGTGTCATTTTGATGCTACAGCTTCTGCCAAGCTGGCTGGTGCTGGAAAGGAGGGGCCAACTGTGGCAAGTGCATGGTTGGTGTCTTCTACAACTAGTGCTTTTACATCTCCAGGTGAAAGCAGAGAATAAAAACTATCTTACTTTTTGAGTATGCCCCTTTCCTTTGCTTCCTAAAATAATTGTTTACTGGCAGTTTACTGCCTAAAATTAGGCCACCATTACAAATGATCATCAGTGTTACCGCCGAAAGATGAATGTAGCTGAATTTTCCTATACATGGAGATGGAGCTGTGATTCAAAGCCACATAAAGTAGGAGTCCTGTCCTGAGTGGCACAGGCCTGCCCTGATGCATCTGAACCGGGGAGTGCATGTGCCTGTGTGACATTTCTAGAACTAATCATCCTGGCAGAATGAGTCCTATAATGGGTATTGATTTATAGCTGGATTGTGGGAGGGTTTGTTCATGTTTTCATAGTGCTGTTGAAATTGAGTTCTTCAATTAGCAACTACTTTGCCTCCTCTATACTGAGAAGCAGATGAGCAAAGAGGAATTTCAAATTTTCGCCTTAGTTTTCCATATTGCTTAGAGAGGGGAGCAAGGGAAATGTCAGTTTTTCCACTCTTCCCTGCTATGCCCTTCCTCCCACTATGGGAAAAGAAGGTGGCTCAGGTTAATCATCAAAGGCAGGATATTAAGAGAAGAACCCAGAAGAGGGATAAATGATTTATGAAAGCTTCCATGCTTTAAGGTCATGAGTCAGGGATTCCTTCCTTGAAATACTTAGCCCTTAGGCTGCCTTCCCATCTTTGTTTGCTATTGTGTAGTCCCATTGACGTAGCTGGACTGGCACGTGGGTAACAGAGGAATTTGCTCCGAATGATCGTCACACTGAATCAATCTGAATGGCTTCTTGCATTTCTGTAGAGCTGCTTTGAGCTTGATGGGTGGTGACAATCAAGACAGAAACAAAGTGTTTATGAAGAAATTTGACCAAGTCTTGGGCAACCGCTAGCCAGAAAGCAGAGAGATGAGGGGAAGATAGAACAAAGGTGGGATGGCTATTTGGTAGCTCTTCTCAATTAATTCCTGGCATAATTATTTATAAATGTGCACACAACCACATGCATGCAAACTCCTTTTTTCTGTTTAACAGCAGGATTACAGTGAGGCCCTTTAGACACTGTATACACACACACACACACACGGGGTAATACAAAATCATGGCACCTTTCTAACAGTGCGTAACCCAGTGGCTGATGCATTATACATTTGTATATATAGCACATGTACGGAATGATGCAATGCATTTACATATGAATTACACTATTTGTAGAGACAAACTTGCTGCTAAAAGAGAATTGGAACACAGAAGCTGAAACTGTATTACTACAGTGTATTACATATCCCTTAAGTGTTACAGTTATGGGACATAAAAGCTAATTTTAGTCAAGAAGTGGCATATGTTGTCTGAGTTCCATGAGTAGACTGCTGCCGGTATGCTTTATGCTAGTGAGCCTAAAGAGAATTTGGATGGCCCCATTACAGCTCTGTAGTTTTTAGAAAAGCTCTTAATGGCACTGAAACCCTGGATAATAAAAGCATTTGTTAAGTCATAGACTTTCTATTCAGTCTCATACCCAGCAAGCAAAAGAAGGCTGTGGGAATACTATGTTACACTCAGAAAAATTTTAAAAGCAAACAAACAAAATTTTATCTCACGATTGTGCATCTGCTGGTATCAGGATATATTTAACTGTGTTTATACAGAAAGTAAACAGGTAATTGGACTTCAGTGAGAATCAGTGAAGTACTCTGATGGGATTTTTTTAAAGAAACACTTTATTTTACACTGAAAGCATGCTTGGGCATTTTTACTGCATGAAATTGGAAACTGCTTGAAATATGAGTATTGACTTGGTTTATTCTTGTGTTCATCATGTAAACAAAATGCTATAAAATAACTTTACTGAGTACTGCAAGAAAAGAACATTTAGTAATAAAACTATCATCATCTTCAAAGGCCTAAAGAACTAGTGACATGCTGCATATGCATATAATGTTTTAGAAATGCACTAGAAAGCCTTGTCTAGAAGCCTGGATGTTTATTTTATGTTACTTGGTGGAAAAATAGGAAAGAACAGATGGTGAGATGACCCCCCCCCGCCACTTCCATTACACTTTCAAAGATGCTCTTATTCCAAATACACAAACATTATTATTTGAGATAGACACTACTCATTGCAGCTTTAACTTAAGAATTATTTTTGCTGAGGAGAACATAACTGTGCTTTCTTTTTGCCCAACAACTTTCCTCCTTTTGTGATATAATGATATGGTTCTGCATAAAGTCCTGCACTGTACAGGGTTTCCAGGTGTTTCAGTCACTGCTGACAAAACCTAACATGTCCCTTTTTTATGTAGCCTGTTGTGTTTGTCAGGAAAAGTTGAAGACAATGAACTTTCCTCCATGACTAAGGTTAAAAAAGTGCTTTCTGATGAAATATCCTTTCCTTTTTCAATAAGCTTAGATATTATTCTTCCTATGCTGATAGGCTGCCAAGGCTTTTATTAAAAGCTGGAAAATTTGGCATGTTTTCTTGTCAGATCTGAGTGGATTGTTCGTACATCTGCAGGCACATATGAGGCAATTGATTTATCATGCTTGAGTTTTTGTGCTCTTGACTTTTATATCTTA
Source organism: Dryoscopus gambensis (assembly GCA_013389985.1). Taxonomy (NCBI): domain Eukaryota; kingdom Metazoa; phylum Chordata; class Aves; order Passeriformes; family Malaconotidae; genus Dryoscopus; species Dryoscopus gambensis. The sequence goes on from WEIT01040805.1 coordinate 16,963, forward strand.
AAAATCAAAGCAGCCTGGAACTGCACAGCACTTCATTTCAAACGGGAGATGTATCCCTGCAGATTTCAGCTACTTAGAGTTGGTTTAGTGGTAAGGGACAAACAGCTGTAAAGCAGAATAATAGTGCTCTTTTCACTTACATGTCATATTTAGAACCCTGAACGTGTGTTCTTTGTGATAGGTAGGTATCAACAATATCACAATTTGATGTCTGTCATACTCAGATTAATTTTGTTATGATCTGCTCTAGGGCAGGATTCAGCACCAGCCTGACAAGGGTGGGGTAGGGGACTCCAGTTGTAGCAGCTCCAGAAAATACCAAATGCCATGCTAATTACTTTTTAGCTTCTGTTCAACAGGTGAGCAAATTCTTAGACTGTCCTAAACTATCATGGTAAACTGAAATGGGAGGGGAAAGTGAAATAGGGCAATCAGATATGTCAAAATGGCTTGATTTCTCTAAATCTGTCCAGTAAAAGTCATCTTTTGTATCAGCAAAATAATCTGGACTGTTAAGCAACAAAAAAGGAGACCCCAGAAATGCCTCAAAACACCATTTTGATCCTATTTGTGAAAAAGGATTATAAGCAAAAATCTGTCTCCACAGTAGACAGAGAATGGAGTAACTTTCTAGGATGCTCTTAGTTTGAGATCACAGCCCTTAGAAGCATCACAGAGCCAGGAAGGCCAGCTCAATGAGACTTTTGGCCAGATTTACAGAATCACTTACCAAATGTAAATCTCTGATGGAAGGAAACAGTAAGAAGGGAAGAACAGTTTTCTGTCATCTAGTAGGCACTTCAGTAGTCCCTGGAAAAATCGTTCTTTGTGTTAATATGATTTATAGGACGCCGTCAAGATTGATTGTGCTAGAAAATCTGATACTAAAGTTGTGAAGATTCTCCTGGGAAAGGAAGAGCCCAGAATGAATCTATATATTGTGGACAATAAAATGGGAAAGAGTCAGTTCTACAATAATATTCTAGGAATACTGATGGAATTTTATTAATCCTGCATTGTGTTGCCAGTGTAGAAAGATCACGGCTGGAAAGCAGCACAGTGTAAAAGGCCCTGGTGCTGGTGACAGCAGCTGAACATGAGCCAGCAGTGCCCAGGTGGCCAAGAAGGCCAAGGGCACCTGGCCTGTATCAGCAATAGCGTGGACATCAGGGCCAGGACAGTGACTGTCCCCCTGTACTCAGCACTGGTGAGGTCACACCTCAAATCCTGTGTTCAGTTCTGGGCCCCTCACTACAAGAAAGACATTGAGGTGCTGGAGCCTGTCCAGAGAAGGGCAACGGAGCTGGGGAAGGGTCTGGAGCACAAATCTGATGAGGAACATCTGAGGAAACTGGGGTTGTTTAGCCTGGGGAAAAGGAGGCTCAGAGGGGACTTCATGACTCTCCACAACCACCTGAAAGGAGGCTGTAGCCAGGTGTCGGTCAGCCTCTTCTCCCAGGCAACCAGTGACAGGACAAGAGGAAATGGCCTCAAATTGCACCAGAAGAGGTTTAAATTGCATATTAGAAAAGATTCCTTCACTGAAAGAGTTGTCCAGGATGTTTAAAAGACGTATAGATGTGGCACTTGGGGACATGGTTTAGTGGTGGAGTTGGCAGTGCTGGGTTAATGGTTGGACTCAAGTGATCTTAAAGGTATTTTCCAACCTAAATGACTCTATGATTCTGTGATTATTAAGGGACCATTTTCTTCAAGGTAACTCATTTTGTAGTGTTTCGTGTTGAGTCCATGGCTCCAGATGTACCAAACCTATAGTGTCTGGGTTCTGTTCCACGGCAGGGGAGAGCTGAAAAGATCAGCCAGCAGCCAGGAGTTTATGCAGCAAAGTGAATTATTTTATTATTTTTACAGCTCTTTTATAGTCTTATTACTTCATGATTTAATTGATTATATGCTTAGCCACCCTCTTGGGTAATAGGCTGAAATCTCATAACAATCATTGTCAAAATATTTCTCTTACTTGTGCCAAAAACAAATCCAAGCAAGGTCACAGGTGTACATGCTTACAAACATTATTGATAACTTTTTGTGAGAATGAAAAATCTCCCACGAGGCAGAATATAGCAAGAATAAGTTCTTGCAGGCAGTGTTTTGTGTCCACACAAACACACAAATTTTGGTCATGCTCCATGTATATAATTTCATCTATGTTGACTAAAATTAGATCATTGAATTCCATTCAGAAATTTCTGCCTGTTCACTCAAACTTGGTTTCATGAAACCATTTTAAAAATACGCTTGTAGTACCAGCAAAACAGGATGTCTTCACTGCTCTGCATACTATTGAGGTTTTCCCTTTTTTTTTTTTTTTTTTTTTGCTATATTTAAACTTTTGTGACTTTTTGACATCATTTCTCTCTCAGTTGGGTATGATTTTATATGTTTACCAGTTTTCCACTGATGTCATACAGGACTGAAACTCTTCAAGAAAGTCAGGGTAACAATACCTGCCTGGAATTTCATGAGATTTGTATGCCCCTTTGCAGTTTGGCTTAAAAAAGTAACTATTTAACAAGTATTCTTTACCATAACTAAATATGCCTGGTTTAAATAAATAAAACCAAGAAAGCTACTGGTCCAAGTACTAACCTCATAGAGGGTTAATGCTCTCCCAGTGCCTTGCTGGTCTCTGTTGATAGGCAGGTAATTGGTTTATGTGCTAAGGAAGTTGTTTATGTTGCCCAGACAGAACAGGAGGAGGGTGTGAAAGAGGTAGAAAATATGTAGACCAGAAGGATCCCCACACAGGAAAATACCTATGACCTGTGCAAAATCTTCATTAGTTTAGAATCTGTTTCTCTTATGTATTTCCTTGCCCACCATGCTCTATTACTTATAAATGCTGAAGGTGACGTGCACTGCTGTGTTATCACGCAAAGAAAAGGGAACTAGAGGAATGAGATATAGAAAGAGAGGCTGACGTCACTGAGGCTGAGCATGGGAACAGCAGCCTGAAGCCTAGACAGTGAGAGGGAAAATCATGGACTGTAGCCAGTGAAGGCAGCAGGTAGTCAGGAGAGGTCAGAGTTGTAATTAACCTAGTACTTGTGAGAGCCAGAGTCTCTCTTTTTCTTGATCTGTTCCCTTACTTTCTTTACAGACAATGCAGAAAGGAGTAATTCTGTGAATGATTGCCTGAACAACCATTCATGAAGCAGGACCAGGAACTGCTATTCTCAGCAAAGTTCCAACATAACACAGAAGGAAACCAGACACACCTCTGCACAATAATTCAAGTAAGGCCCCACTTGAAGGAGTTTTTAAAGCCAACCAGACCAGACACTCCACAAAGCAGAGGAGGGCTCATACATTTATATCCTAGCCATTGCTCTTCTGTGGCTGAGTTTAATCTGCCAGTTCATATCTAGTTAAACTGTGAAAGAAAATCAAACACTGCTGCTTCAAAGGCAGAGTGAGTTTGATACTGCCTGATATGTCAAGCCAGAATAGCTGACATGCAAATTAGGATCCAAAGCATTCAGTCTTTTATGCTCAGCCAGGTGCTGGCAAGATCAAAGGGACCCCTAAAACCTTTGAATTTGTTGAAGGGAAATTGGAAAATTTGTCTAGAGTTTACAGAAGGGCAGAGAGGACCCTAAGTAGACACATGGGCAAAACTGCCAAAGATAGTGATAAAAAAAATCCAGACATCTTTTTCCTCACCCAAATGATACCTCTTAGCCAACATTGCATTAGTGAAATTCTGAAGAATCTTTGATTGACATCTTTGATATGGTGATGAGGTCTCTTACAATTCGTCTTCAAAATTATTCAGAGTATAAAGGACTGGGATAAAAGGGTCTTTGAATACTATAGGCTGTAGGCTTTTTCTTTTGGTTGATACTCAATGTCCTAGGAATCTGAATACTAAGTCTGAAAGTTCCCTTAAAGATTTTTTTTTTTAATTGATAATCCATCAAGAGAAAGACCCAGGGAAGTAAAATAAATGTTTCTGTGTAATATAATATCTGAATTTTTAACCACCTCCTCAAGTGATATGGAGCTCAGAATAGGTATATTTTGCTTACTGTGTCCCCTAAACTAACAAGATTTTCAGTCTTTTAATAAACATTGTCTTGAGTAAACAACTTGTATCGTACTCTTGTATTTTGGATTTACAAGTAGAACAGTTTCAGGAGTGAAACAGCACTAAATTTCTAACAGGGTAAGACCTTAAAACATTAAATCCTAAAATCCTAGATGCTAAACCTTGGTGTCTTCCAGTGGGCATTAGGCAAGACAGCAATTGACAAAAAGTCCTTTCTCTTCAGGATCTTGTTACAAGAGCATGGGCTAAAGGACGTAGTGAAAGGTTTAACCAGCATTATCACAGGATATCATACTAAAATTACTATCAAGAATGCACTGAAATTGGTTGGACTAGTTAGCTTTTTTTCTCCTAGCAGTGTCAACAAGAGCATCAGAACTGTTCAGCCTTGAGAAGAGGTGACTGAGAGGGGACTTTGTAAGTATCTGAAGAGAATGTGTCAAGAGGATGGATCCAGGCTCTTCTCTTCTACCAAGCAATGGGACAAGAGGCAATGGGCACAAACTGAGGCACAGGAAGTTCTGTCTGACCATGGGAAAGAACTTCTTTACATGCAGGTGACGGTGCACTGGAACAGGCTGCCCAGAGAGGTTGTGGAGTCTCCCTCACTGGAGATATTCAAGGACTGTCTGGATGCGTTTCTGCACCGTGTGCTCTGTGATGGCCCTGCTTGAGCAGGGAGGTTGGACCAGATGACCCACTGTGGTCCCTTCTAATCTGACCCATTCTGTGACTCTGTGATCCTGTAAGATTAGGCTCTATTGCAGCTGCCTGAGAATAGACTTTTACTGGAAAAATCAATAAATGGTAACCAGTAGTTTTCATCCAAATCTGCATTATATAAATTTTTACATAACATGCAAGGACAAAGAAAATATACTGGAAATTTCAACACCTTCCTAAAATATTTGTCCCTTCTGTCTATAAAGAGGAAGTTTATTAGTACACTCTTTTTTTGTACCATTGCCTGTAAGATATTTTGTCTTTCTCGTCATAAAACAGCACTGTGAAGCAGAAGAAGTACTTTTCTCCTCACTTGCCAAAGGAAACTGAGGACACACATCTGTGCTGCATTTTGTGTGTTGTTTTATGTCTTGATTTTAGTTCAGATTTTCCAAATGCAAATGTGTACCATGGCATGAAATCTAAGAGTGCAATTTGACTTATGTTTTAGTGTCTGCACTGCAAGAATTTTCACCTGAATGAAGTGAACTCCTGCGATAATCAATGAAGACCTAACCACTGCAGACAGGGAGCTCAGGGAGGCTTTCAGATGACCAGATGTGTTTCCCTGTAGACACTGCTCTATATGCAGGCATTTCCACTGTAGACACCTTACAGGAGAACCCCAAGGGCTACATAACCCCAAGTGCAGCTGGATATGCTGATACCTCTGCATCCTGGCTGAGCCCATGACTATTCAGCAACAGCCCTTCTCGGAGCACCCTGTGACTGATGGAGAATGAATACGTCAGCCAAGGAGTGTGTGATTGGTGTGGAAGTTGCAGTGGCCCTACAGCACATGTGGCACAGACAGCTGGGGTCTGTAGGTAGCTGGAGCCCTGGCAGCCTCATCCTTTGACCAAGGTGGTCGTGGACCAGCTACTGAGTGAGGCAGGTAAGGAACAAAACTCTGTCAGGAAATATTCTGGCTGTTATCTCACCCTCTGTCCTATGGGATAATATAGATATAAACAGCGTGATTCAGACCAGATCCCATGGGAGTTAGGCACTGAATTCCATTGGGATTTTGTTTGCACATGAATTATTACAGGTTATAGAGGAAATCTCTGAGGCAGAATTTAAACAAACTGTGGCATGCCAAATCTTAGGCTTATGTTTTACACCTAAATAATCCATATTGAAGTGCATCATGATTACTTTTAATTTTTCTGAAGTACATTAATTTAGAACACTTTATGAGATATAGAAATAAATTTGAACTGGTTGTTAACTCTTTACATCTGTTTTCATTGAACCAGAAATCATTTTGAATTCTGCCATTTTATTAAGGAGCACTGACATGTCACAAAAGAGGAGACAGAGGGGTGTTACATGTGCTTTGTGCCTCTGAATAAAGGTGCTAAATTTGCTCAGCCTAGGAAAAACAGGCAACATGTTGTATGCTGGTTGTAGCACAGGTAAACAGAAAGAGGATGTGCCTCTGACTTAGGCTGGGAGGCATATGGAAGGATGACTGATGGAATGTGTGAATACAGTGCAGTCAAAGATGACATGGCTGTTTTGTGAAGTTTAGTTTGTATATGTCATATCCTGTAAGGCAGATGTGAAAAAAAAAAGCTTTAGAATGTGCAGCAATGTGTACATAGGCTGTTATTTTACATAATCTGTGCTCCCCAGTGTTGCACAGCACCTTGGGTACCTTCCCCTCTCCAGTGCTTAGGGTCTTCTCTTGGCCCTTCTGGGCCCTGCCTTTCCTCCCAGCTGGGCGCTCCTGCCCCCAGGCTGTCTCACAGCCTCAGTCCTTTTCCCTTGCTGACCCCACACGGTTGTTCGCATGCAGTCATTCCCACAGCCTCACCCCAGCAAACACAGTGCTGTGGTGGTGGTGATGGTTCTCCTGAGGAGTGACCAGCACTGGCCGAGACTGACCCTTCCCACTCCTGTCTCCCCGCCTCTGCTGCAGCGTCTGACTGACCCGAGGAGACCCCTGAGGGACTGCACGGAAGAGTCAGCACAGAGCACTCCCTGCATGCCCTAATCAGCGCTGACAGCGTTGTTGACAGAAATAAAAAATGTGACAGGGCCTGGGGCAGGTCCCGAGGTCACCCGGGGCATCCCCTCCGGGAAAGCGGGACCGCGGCGGTACCAGCTGCCCAGGTGAGGGTGCTCACCAGAGGATCTGCCGTCTCTCCTCTTCTCAGCTGGCTCTTTTTTTTTCTCTTTCTCCTCCACTCTTCTTTTCCCAAAAAGTAACATTCAACATGAGAAGTACTGTAAGCCACCAGCTGTAAGTAATTGCCCCTGACAACAAAACTTTGTGCAGGTGACCCTGTCTCAGCATCCTCTGTGCAACAAGTGTAGTCTTGGTCAGAGCTTTTCAGGCCAATATTCTTTGATCACAATACATTTAATTATATTAATGTTGATATTAATATTATTGATGCCATAATTACTGAGAGTGAAAAATAATGCTTTTAAACCTCTCATAATATCCTTTTTTCCCCCCTCCTGTGCCTTTACATAAATGCATCCCTGCTCTCACAATCAAGTCTAACAGATTTTGGTACAGGAGAAAATACTGTCTTCACTTAGCACTAGGAACATGGAGTTGCCCATCTTCAGTTATGGAAGTGTGTATTTATGGAATATGTAAAATCTGTTATTTCCTGGGCTGCTTGCCTGGATGATATTAGAAGACCAAATCTATCATATTTGCTTTCCTGGCATTACTTCAGAAGAAGCGGAATCCCAAATGGGTATAAACCTCCAGGGTAAGTATAGGTTAAATCTATTCTGAAAGTAACTTCATGATGTCAGTACTGATTTTTCTATTTACTTCAGAAGTCAATAGATATTTAGATCACTGAAGATTGTATTTAAAATCAGTTCCATGTGATAAAAGCTCTATAAAATGCATAACGGGGAATTGACAAAGAGTCTTAGGCCAAGGCATCTTGATTTTATCTTCTATATTAACTGTGATTTTTTTTTTTAATAGAGAACATTTATATTGTTGCTATAGGAATGTGTAATCTGGGCCATGGTAAAGGCTGAAACCAGCCATGTTTCAGATGGATAAGGTTATTTTCCTATTATTTGAAAAGCATTACATTTGAAAATATATAATAAGTTATATGTAATAGAGTAAGAAATAATCACATCTATTGTTATGTAATGTCAACTAGTTTTGTATCTAATATCAAATATAATTATTCAATTAAGTCAGGTCAGTCCTGTACTATCAAATATATACTGACATTTGAGAGAATGGTGGGGTTTTTAAGGACAAATAAACACAGTTATTGGGAATATTTTTTTTAGTAAGATAAAAAGATTGAATTTCTCATCTATGAGAAAATTTTTCTTTCCTTGGATGTATTTTTAAAAACTTGTCCTACTCATTGAAAAGACAACACAATGGCAAAGGCAACAAAAATAATCCACTTTTTTGCTTTAACATAATTATTTAAGTTTTTTATTCCATCCACTACAGCATATATGCAGCTGCCTAGCATGAATAATATTCTATAGACATCTGTGTCAGTTAGAAAAATCTAGGAATTAGGAAAGCTATGCCAAAATGGTGAAACTAATGGAGCTTTCTGATTCATTTTGTATAATGATGCAATGACAACTGACAATTTGACTGTGCTTTTTAACTGAGTACTCATTTTTACTTCTAATTCATATGAATATCCATTTAAGCCTTTAAAGGGGACTACTGTATAGAACAGAATTTCAAATATTTGCTCTGCTTTAACTGTCTTTTAAGGAAAATTTTTTCATCTTGCATTTTAAATTATGCTAAATGTCAGTGTACTGTCCATTGTTTTAGCTGATATATGCCACTTTAGCCTTTTTCCTAAAAATATAAATTTTGTTTACCTGTGTATCAGATATATGTTGTAACAGATATGTAACATATATATGTAACATATGTAACAGATATATGTTGTATATCATTGAGCTGCATACAATCATACAGATTTATGATCTAGGTATTTGTATGTCACATACATAAAGTTGGTTTAAACCACTTCAAGTTATTCCCTGATTTAAGGCATTCTACTTATGCTGTGAGTTAATGCACCTTCATGACATCCCAGGGCGACTTTTATTTCCTTGCACTGAGAAACTCCCCCGATCTTGATCATCTTAAACAGTAACACAATCCAAGAAAATTTCTGTAAATCCTTGTAACTCTTAGAGGTAAGACTGTGTTACTCTGGGAGGCTACTACCTGTAATCAAGGCATAGAATCATAGAATCTTTTAGGCTGGAAAAAACACTTTAAAAATTTCATAGATTTCAACCATGAATTCAGCACATGACAAAACTGTGTACCTAAGTGCCATATCTACATATCATTTAAGTCCAAGTGATTGCAGTCTTGATTTAAAGTTGAATACAAATCATGCTAGTGTTATAGTATCATACCTATTCTGTACACCTCATGTCACAGAAGCATCTCAATTGACTTTTGCAATGCCTTTGTGCGAAGGTGAATAGGAAATCATAAATATAACACAGAGGAGGAATTAAATTAAATGTTCAAGACATAGCTCTGTTGAAACCATTTAACCCCTGCTACTAATGACAGCCACCACTAATCTTGCTATTAATTTTATATTCACATGATACGGTTCTCTTTTCCCCTCTTATACATTTTCTCTGTTTAGTACATGAATAAATCTGATTAACATAATTTGAGCACTCAAAAAGCACTTTTCAGGATCAGAACCCCATGCAAGAAATGTTGACTTTCTTTGGCAACAGGGCCAGAAGGGATTTTCCCTCTTTGTTAGAACTTTATGTGCAACAGTTACCATAGTAACACTTACAGTCACCTTCTTTTCAGTTCAATAAACCCAGTGATGTGCATTTAGTTTGCTGATATGGAATTGTAAGACTATCAAACAATCCTGTATATTGAATATGTGGATTTTCTTCTTTGAAATATGGGTGCTTTGCTAGTCATATATTGACAATTAGGTTGCAGATAAAGAACTGAATCTCAAGATACTATGAAGACCTAACTGGATAAGATTTGCACAAGTGATCAAATGTAGTTTTTCAAAGTCCAAATTAACTCCTTGAATTGATCTGTATTTGGCTAAACTGTTTATCATTAGAATACTGTTTTAGAGGAAAAATAGAATGCCTTTTACCTTGTTCCTGGTACAGAGTGGACAACGGTCCATAAAATTGCCATAAGCTGTAATTTTTCCTTTGATATCTTTTGCACACTGAGAAGTTTTTAAAGACATGCAGTTATGCAGATATCTATAATGGACAGCTGGTACTTTCAGCTGTGTTTCTAGGAAGGAGTAGATGAGCAACAAGAAGACATACAGCTCTTATAAAATCTCTCGGGGGTTCCACGGGCTCCTGTGGAAGCTGAGAGTTAGAACCTGCAGTACTGCTATTCCTTCAGGAAAAGATATAAAGTACTTAGCCTGGGAAAAATCCTGCAGGTACTGACTCCCATGACAGAATTTTTCCTTTAGTGGAAAAGAACAACCTGGTCCTTTGAGGAATTTCCACCTTGGCTTACAAGTCATTTGTGCTGAGTTGACAACTTCTTTCACCACATTTACAGTGATGTTAAATAAGGTCATTCAGAAAGTGGAATTGTGCAGGTGTTAAACTTAGTTAACCTTGATGAATTACAATACTAAAATATTGCAATTTAAGAATTATTGTTTGTTTACATTTTAAGACTAAAAACTAAAATCACTGCTAGATTATCATATAGAGGAACTGTGTAAGATGCATTATATTTTTCTCTAGATTCTAATAATAAAATACAGTTATTCTCACTGATAGGCTTTCTTCTGGGTATTTTTAGACTGAGATAAGTATTTCTGAGTAATGTAATTGCCCTAGAGTACTGCGGGTATGTGTGTTGATGTGGCCAAGACAGGAAGGAATACATATTTCAGAAGAGGATTTCATATGTCTTCCAAAATATATAGGATAGATACATGTTCTGTCAAAATCCTATCATAATAGTCATGGGAAGATGTTCAAAATTAATTTAATGCAATATCTTTCTTATTAGGTTCAGACTTGTAGAAGCTGGAGCAGGAGATTTTCATTTTGTATGAGCAATTCTCATTCTAAATGAATGGGATGTGGATCAGTGTTTCCATATTAAGAGATGGCTCTGCCACAGCTCATCTTTTCCATCAATAATAGATACCTGTCACCCCTGGCAGTTAAGAAATCCTAACTGGTGCTGACTGTTTTCAGATGTATCTCAAAATGAGACTTAAGCAAAGGTTCTTCTGCTGGCAGTTTGAATCATTATTTGATTTTACTCAGTTTGCAGATGCAAACAGGCATGTTATAAATACACAAGCATTTTTACAGCATGCTTTATTAATTCTTTAAATTAGAGATTGTCTGTTCATATCTGTTAGAGGTAAATTTATTGGGATGGGCTAAAGGACTTCAAAATCTTTTTTTCTCACAGCCTGCCTGTTAGGACTGCCAGTCTTCATCATGATGGTGGAAAAAAAATACCTGTTCAACATTTCATGACAGTTAAAGCCTATCCATATCCATGCCTTGATTTACTAAAATATTTTTAATTTTCAATTAAAGCCTAAAGGTACTTCACCTAATCTTGTCTTATCTCTGACAAGACAAAATCATGACTGTATTTTACCAGCTAAGCAGTTTCTAGGAATCCCAGAAATAAACTTATTTGTGGTTGACACTGTGTGTTGTTTTCACAGTGCTGGATGTCTTGCTCCAAGGTTATTTTCTAAAGAATTCCCAGCAAATGCAAGCATATAATTAAGAATCAGTTTTGCAAGCGTTTTTGCTGTTCTTCGAGCAACTGTGGTGTTGTTCTACCAGCCCCTAACCAGGGCTGTCAGTGAGCAGCAAGGGCCAAGCTGCTGAGGACAAACATGTGTAAGGACAGGAATGCAAATGGAGACTCCAGGACACTTGTCTACCCTAAGAGGTATTCCTTTCAGGAGGACTAGGGCACAGCAGAATTTTAATCAAACAAAATGACCCATATCCATCCTTTACATAAGGGATTAATGCTATGTTGAGGTACACGGAGGTGATTCAGGATTAAATGTAGACTGTGAAACAACCTGAGGTAGAGTCCCAGTGCCATAAAATGTTAAAATCAACTTGTGTGATATGTAGCTAGAGTCTTTGTGGCAGCAGTTGTACATTCCCAGGAAAATGGCCAAGGACTGTGTATAAAGATGGCTCTTGACTATGTGAATCAGATGAGAAGCTCTTCCTAGCAGTAAATAAACTTGCTCATCTGGTGTCTGAGTCATCAAAACTGCTCTGTCCATGACCTCTAATTAAAGATCTTTTAATTGTTTATCCATATTCTTGCCTACTTTTCCTATTACTGAAACATAACAAGTATATACAAATAGCTTAAATATTAGAATAATACATATCCAGAAAAATGTATTCCCATTTTTACAGGGAGAAGAAATAATTCCTTCCTGAACTTTTACATGCAATGATATTTTTACTGGTCAGTTTTTTTGCTTTTTCTCATGCATGCACACAACTGCTGTTCAGAACATGAAAATTTCAGACCTTAAGATAATATTTCACCTACGTTATTGAGCACAACAGTGTGAAAATTCACATGAGAAGAAGTATATTTCTATTGATGTGGGATGCTGAGACATTTATACTATGGGTTAGCATGCATGTCAAAAGAAAGGTTTGGGAAAGACAAAAGACTGCTGTAGTGCTTTTTGATTTCTGAGAAATTAAATTATTAATCAATCCACACTTTTATATAGTGATGTACGTAAAAGATTAACATACCTCAATTGTAGAGATTAAAGAGAGAGACCATAAATCTTGTGATAGAGAGGATGATGAATGTCTAAAAGGACATATTCCTCAAGTACCTTGCAGATCTCAAGACTAACACAAGGACGCAGTATTTTACAGAAGGGAATTAAAATGTTCCTCTCTTTTCTGCCTGCTTCTCCAATTGGAAGCCAGAGATGTTTTTCAGCCAGAAAGTCTTTGCCTGCAGGGGAGCACAAGATTATGAATCTGTTTTGTCATGAAAAGCCTATGCAAAAAACACGTATTTGCTAAAATTTCTGAAAATACATGGTAATGGATTATTGTTACAATTCATTTAAATTTGTTCTGTCATCACGTCATGAACAACAGAACCATTGCAGCAGAAACATAGACACAGCTGATTGTCCAAATATATAGTAGGCTTGTTGAATGTAAAGGAAGTTTGCTGTGAAGAGTCCTCAGCTCTGTGGACAATTCGGGATGTGACCAGTGCTTAGCCTGTGGGGAGGAGTGTTGCTGCTGAAGCTCCCTGGGATAACTCCTGTGCTGTCTGGAGGCAGAGCAGCCACACCACCTCTGTGTGAGCTCCACTGATGTGCACGTAGCTGCTTCTCAGCGCACGTGATGCACACTCTGCACGGTTCTCTCAGCACAGAGCCAAACCTGACATTATTGCTACAGAGGCTTCTTTGGACAGAATTCCTGTCACGGATTTTAAGGAAGGGTTTGCTTGCAATCAGCTGATATAAGAATATAATAAATGATTACTTGCAGCAGACAGCACAGTCACTGCTGCAATCCACTGTCAAACTGTAATGGGAAAAGAAGATGGTATTTGCGAAGAGAAACTACATATTACATTGTGATGGGTTTTTTTTGTCAAATGTTTACAAAATTAAAGTACAAATGCTTTGATTGGTGGTGTTGCCTTTGACTGTGTTTTTCAGGTTTTCTCAGTTAGCATTAAGCTATGTCTTTTAAGTATACAAAATATCATTACAATGTTGTTTACAATTATTATAGATTTAATTTTGTTTATCACTGTGGTGAAAGTGTGCTTCTGTCTATCCTGACACTGAGTTTTTTGGTAAAGACTCAAGGTATTAAAATAATTACTTCCAAATACATAATTTTAAAAAAAGTGCTTGGCAAACCAGACATCACAGAGAGTTAGATGACAAGTACATGCTGGGGCCTCTCCGTGGTATGGTCTGGGCTGTGTGGGAAGCATGTGCCCCTGCTGTGGAGCTCTGAGTTCAGGTACCACTGAATGTGGGCAGATTATAGTAAGATAGCTGAATAGTTTCTCCCCCTATCTGTCTGTTCCACTTCTTTCCTGAGGGCTTGTATTTCCATGATAAGGGAAAGTAAAGAGCCTAAAAGTGCCTTTAAAATTTCATGGGCTGCAGGTGGAGAAGGTGTCTGAGGTGTCTGTATTCCTTTGTGAAATGTGTGTCACTAGACAAAAAGGAGGAAGCAACTGAAAACCAAACGAGGTCTGGAGCTGTGCACAACCTTTGTTCCCCCACTGGTACAGGCCAGATAGATCCTATTTCATATATTATTAAACTCATACTGAACTTCGGGAAAGTGATACTGGGGAAGAACATATTTTATGGGGAAAAGTGATGTGGAATACCAGTGAGGAGAACATGACTGTGAACGACAGTGGGAGTGTTTTTATTTCATCTAAGTTTGAAATAGGAGAACACGATAGGCTGCTGAAAGCAACTCTAGCAATGCAATATCCAGTATCGGGAGAACAAAATCCTTTTGTTTCCTGACCTCGGCCTCATCAAACAAACCAAGAGAAAAGTGTTATTGAGCTGGAGGAATCTGTTTACTGGAACAAATACTGAAGCTCTACGCTAGCATCTTAGAGCACAAAAGATGTTGGAACAGAACAGTCTTATTCTGGAAAAGAGAAGCAGCAATCATGCACAGATGACAACAAAGTCAACAGAAAATGAACTCGATGAACTACAGAGTAAACTCTGTCAATAATTTTGTTTCCTTTATTTAGCTGACAGTTGTACTTACAATTGATCTCAGTTTTACCGACATAAGATGTTTCAAGGACTCTTTAAGTGTCACCTACATTTATTTCTGTTGAAATGTCCAAGTTAAATCTGCTTGTGCCTTCAAAAATGCATGATCTGGTTGAGTGAATAATGGTCAAAAATATCTATCCAAAATTAATGTCAGTTTTCTGTATTGTAGAGTTAATGAAGCTAACTGTTGTTTAGTGCATTCCTGTAATGATCTCCGGAAGCTCCTGATTATCTTTCTGTAACATGAAAGACATTGTTTAGTATTTGTGTTTTGTTTTCCCTACCAAACAGGGTCCAGTTTGAAGAATATGAATATTCTTTTACTCTATATCTTGATATACATTCTGTGGTGTATGTAACTAATCATCTAAATTATGTACTTTGCTTCTTGACTGGATGATATACTTTCAAAATAGGAAAAATATAGTGTACCATAAATAATACATTTTTATGTTCGATTACTTGTATTAATTTCTTTATTTGTATTAAGCTTTACAATTTTTCTGCAATTTATGGCCACTTTTGAATACATATGTATTAGTGTAAGTCATAGCAGACAACTGAATTCTCTATTTTTATTTAAAATCACTCCTATTATTAGTAAAAATATAAATATATTAATTTATGATCTTACAAATTACATTCCAATATATTGTCAAGATTTTTCCACAAGTTTATTCATGTTTCTAAGAAGGATGTACAAAAAGACATGAGACAAAAAGAAATTTTTGAATAATAGCCCAAAGGTTATAAAACGCACTTCTGGTTTTCATCTTTAGGAAAAAAGAAAATTGCTATAAATGACAAGATGGATCTTATCATCTGAAAGCAATGATGCACTTTTGTTTCCATAGACCCATTTAATCCTGTGAGTGAACTACACACACCAAAAGATCACCAGCTTCAACAAAACATGTGCAATAAATCATACGACCCTTCCTCACACCTGCAGGAAAGAGCTGGGTAAGCAGCTGAATCTTGCAGGGTGTCCTGAAGGTCATAGTCTCAACCTCAGGCTCTCGTGCACCACAGCAGTGAAAGCAGGTGTCCTGCATACATCCTCTTGCTCTCCCAGGGGTGACATTGTACCTTTTTGATTTGACTTAGCTCCTTTGGCATGCTTGAGAGTGTCATGTCCTCTCATGCATTTGTGGAATTTGTTCATCTAGGAGAAAGAAAATAAAATTGATTATCTGTAGCTCCCCTGTAGCTCCCCAATAAACCGGCACATGATACGTTGATGAACTCAAGGGATCAACCCAGTCTAAGCAGCAAGTTATTTTATTAGGCATCTAAGAAAAAAGATGTAGGTGTACAGTTTTGTGTTTTCTGTAATTAGATCTGACTTCTGCAGTCCCTTTTTCTGCATCTGAAGCTGAACATCCTCTTGCTACTTAAATTCTGAATGTTACTGTCTCTCTTCAGCACTGACATCAAGAGCTGAAATCTTATATACCTGCTGAAAAAGCCCTGAAAATTTGTTGGATTCTGAACAAATTCTAATTCTATAAGATTTATTTTTGTGTTTATTCTCTTTTCACAACCTGTTCTCCCCCACTGCTACAGAGTCCTGTTATTCTGGAGTATACATGGCAAAAGAACGGAACAGCAGATGGGGCTGCTCCATATTTAATGCCTTCAGGGGTAAGAACACAAGGGCATGTAGAGCACATGTGTGGTCCAACAGCAGTCTGTCAAGGCAAGCCCTCAGAAATGTGGGAAGCTAAGCGCCCCAAGAGTGAGAGTCACAGAGACAGAACAGCTCAAAACCACACCCCTCTGGTGCAAGAAAGCTTACTATTCTTGTATGAATTTATGAAGCACTCAATCTGATATTTTGTAAGTCAGAGATTTTGCTCAGAGGACTGGGGAAGTTTTGGATAAGAAAATATAAAGAGGGATACCATCAGCTCATGTTTCTCTGGGAGACACAGTGTGGAGGGGCACTAAGTACAAAAACTAGATCCTAGCTGTTTTGAATCTTAGAAGCTGTACCTCATGTGATCTCTGTGTTCATTTATAGAGACACTGAGAGTAACACACTTTGTATAATAACCTGCTTTATTATGTTCCTATATCCCTTATCCCCAGGTGGTGTTGTGTTGTTCAGTGATCACCACAAAATCTGTCTCTGCCTTAAAAGCAGTGATTTGGCTGGTGGGACCAGGTAATGCAGAACCCTGAGCAAGCTGTACAGGTGGAAGATCTTTCCCCCTTCCAATATACTCCTCTCGAACCTTTGAAGCAGTCTCACTGAACTTTCCCTGGACCTCAGTCTGTTCTGCCTGGCTAGCTTCACTGACTGTGAGAAAAGAACAGAACTTAGCACCTGGGCCAGTCATGAGGGGATAACACGAAATTCCTCCCTTAGATGAACAATAGTAGAAAGGAAAGAAAGCCATCTGTCTGCTGCACCACATGTTTTTTTAACAGCTGGGATGATTAAGTGTGAACCTGCAGAACTGAACTGCTGCTGTTGCATTTGCCCAAGCAGAAGAGCTTTGGGAAGAGCCCATGCCCTGGGGTGTGCACAGGGAAGTTAGTTTGGTTTCCTGGCAAGTCTGGACTGTCTCTAGAGTGTGCACAAACAACAGCAGTCTCCGACAGCGGGCAGAAACCAGGAATATGTGTTGAACAGTTAATGCATCCTGGACAGCAAGGCAGAACTGAACAGCCCTCTTCCCACAAGTGAGAGCTGCAGTCTACATTCAAGTAAGAATACCATACAGGTCCTTCATTAACTAGGGGGTACGTGCTCCTCTTCGTTTCTGCTGATAGCCAGTTATCACTGCCGTTAGCTGATGATGGTCACTGCAGGGCAGAGCCACCGAGCCCACGGCCAGGCTGCCGCGGCGGAGCCCTGTGGGGCACTCACGGGGCGCCGGAGCCAGCGCGGCTTTGGAGCAGCGACTGCATTTTCTGTGCCTTCTGCAGTGACACCTGCCGTCGGCTCCGGGCGTGGGGATGGATCGCAAATGCTCTTTTTTACAAAGCACTCTGATCTACTGCGTGTAAGTCTTCAGAAGAACCAAAAGAACGGCCTCCGGACTGATAACTTCAGTTGGATATCCCAAATAAACCTGCTTTCATGCTCATATGCCATTCTCCTTACAACAAAACTAATAGCAACACTACCAACTTTACTGTTTCCATGCTGACTAGCAGCAGTAGCAGGTATATAACACAGCTACCGATATGATGCTGTGTCAAGCAGAGAAAAGGACTCTGTGAGATCAAACTTGAGCTCTGACTTGTTTTAGTGTTGTTCCGCTGTTCATAGCAGCAGAATATTAGATTCAGACTCTGGTGCTTGTTTTACTAAATGTCATGTCTCAGCAGTTGTGTTTTACTTGTCTCATTTCTGCTGTGGTACTCTTGTGTTCTCAGGTTGCAGTTGTTCAGCTGCATCTTCTGAAGCTAACATGGATAGAAATATAACCTGCAGAGCTCACTGGGAGAGATCTCTCCCAACAGTCCATAACTTGTTCTTACTATGCAGCCAAATGACCTCATTTTTAAAATTAAATTACATTTTAGAATATCAACTTGGTTTTATCAGAAATCCAGAGTTTGCTGATTATTTGCTCCTTCCATCATTTTCAGCTGAGAGCTGTAAAAATGTTAACTTTCTCTACCCAACCTCACCCACTTCCAAACAATAAGTAGTTTATCCTTAAAATGGAATAGGGGATTAAAATGAGACAAAATTTATGTTTACCAGATGCACACAATATATTAGCTGAGCCGGTACTTATTAACATAGATAGTTCCTTTATTACATTAATTTTACATGAAGATATGTGGAGTCTGTCATCTGGAATTAGAACTACATTGACATACAACACCCAGAGTTACTTCTGACAAGCATAAGCCTCCAAGTTTCCTAACCCCATGCTGCAGCAACCCCTGGGCACCCAGTAGCTTCCTCCTTATGCCCCTCTTTCCATGTAGAGGTGAGCAATGCTGCAGCCCCAAGTAAACATCACTCCCTGGTCTGCCAGCGGTAGGCTCTACAGTTGTGCTGCAGCAAATGCCGATGGATAGGCTGCAGCACATCGTAGGATGCTGATGGATAGGCTGCAGTACTACACTAAGGCTGTAATACTGGGGTGCATCAGGAGGAAACATGTATTTTCTCCTATTTACCTCACCTTTTAAAGAGTCAACACCAGTGCAACACAGGTGCTAAGTATAAGCTAGATAAATGCAGTGGTGGTGTTGTGTTGACTTTGTTAAAGAATGGCTATAGCTCCCTGTACCATAGGGCCTTACATACTAGGAGCAAACAGAAACTGAGACCCCTGAGCTGAGGTTGAATGTGCGGCAGTACTCCTGCCTCACACATGCAGTAGTCTATAATTGCACAGTCACAGGCTTTCTATTCTTCCCAATAGATTCAGATGGTGTGAAGTCCTCCCACAATAAACATGACTACTTTTCTCTTAGGCAAATATAACTAGGCATCTGGAATGCTAAGGTGCCCGTAACTGAATTTAGATGCCTTATATTATATTAGACAACTGAGGACAACTTATGACTTTCATCTAACACTGATTTTTCAAGTATTAGATTGTATAAGGTTTGTTGCTGAAATTCTTTCGCTATTCAGTGAAGCGGACTGTGTTGGAATGACTCAGTGTGATGTTTTCCATCTTAATGGTTTGATAAATAGCTCTGTCTGGTTTGTGTTGCATTTCTGTCCAGCAGAGGAAGTGACTGGGAAATGAAATGAACCTGCACAGTTTCCTGGACTGGACTCTGCTTTGTTTGCTTATTTGATCACATAGTTAGTTGTCTTATAGTGTCCCTAAAAAGGAGGACAATAATCCTCAACATGCAGTTCTGTCAGAAATCAGAAACAATGGAAGGAAAATTTCATTTATTCAGATTGCTAGCAACTCATTTTGGAGAAAAGATATTACTAAACAAGATTATTAGAAGACTTTTACACAAAGATTATGCCACTGTTATTATACGCTCTCCCTGATGAAGAAACAGTGTAACTGTAATAACTAATAATCATAATCCAGTGAATTCCAATCTTCATGAAAAGAACTATTCTTTCTAAATTATCTGGAATATAGTGTTCACTAATTTTTCTTATACTGAGGATAAGAGGGTTTTCTGGCTTTTAACTCCATATTTGCCCTAGAAATATAATAATGACTTCTTTCTTCAGGAGGTTTGAGAAACCTGAACAATCTGTTCTTAACAAACATATGCTGCTGTTGTGCCTTCTAGAGAAGTGCTGAGTATATATCCCTGTCTTTAAATAGAAAGAAGTCAAAGGATAATTGCAGCATTTAAAAACATTGAGAGCATTCTAAGTAGGAAGGAATGATGGTTCTGTAGTTAAAATATAAGAAAAAGAGAATATCTGGGTTATGTTCCTGAACTGGGGAGACTTTTTCTTTATAAACTTGAGCAAAGTGCTTCATCTCTGCCTGTCTACATTACCGTATTTTATTCTGAATAAAATGGGGATTATAAGCCTTTTCTGCCTCTGAGAATACTAAAAATATATGTGTGGGGACAGACATCCTGAGATGGAAGGTGTTATCTGACATTATAAATGGAAACACAGGATATGGCTACGCAGGCTTTCAGTGTAGAGCTGATCTAATCATACAGAGGAAACCCAAGAAATAGAGTCAACAGACCTCATTCTCAAAGGCTCCAGTTACCACCTGATTGTATCCCTTGTGTGTATTTATATCTGCCTCTGGGAGCCTGATTCTCCTAGAATATGCTTTTAACTGCTACAGATCTTCAGGAGGGAGGAAGTGTTGAGATTAGTTTCTAATCCACCAGATATTGTATTTAAGAAATCTTTGAACAGTGTAACACATAAGAAGTTACCTACAGAAAAACTACCCTGCCTCAGGACAATGAAACGCTCCTGCATGTAGGAACCAAATGTGGTTCCCCTGCTAAAACACACACCTAAAAATTGGCAAATCTTTGCAGCTCCAGTGCTGCTCCTTTTGTCCCTCTGTTGCTAGCAGTTCAACAGTGGTAATAAAAAGCTGCACTTGGAAATTCTACAGTTTCCTCTAATCTGAGCATCTGGGAGCATGTAATGTAGGCTTGGATTCATAGACATTTATTTACAAGCCTAAAACTCACCAATGCTTTGACAGCCATAGGGGCATGTATTGCTACATGCCTTTATAAATTCAAGCCTTTAAAGTCACTTGGTTAGACCTCTTAACCTATTCTCTTAACTTCTTAACCTTATTGCACCTCTTAACCTAATCAAATATGGTAGCTTTTCAACCAGGCATAGAAAAATGATTCGATAGTTTAATACAGTAAACAGAGAAAAATGCCCTATTCACTATTGTAAATACATAGAATAATAACCATCAGGCTGGAATGCGGCAGACAGGAACACTAGGAATTGTTCTTATTTTCTTAAGAAGGCTATGGATTGAAGTTTGTTTGTTTTTCCTTACAAATACATAGTAATATACACAGACTCCTCCTAATAGTGTGAATGAAGTCAGTAATCTTCAAGAACTGTAATGGAAAAAGCTCAGGATGGTATGAAGTAGCCTTGAGGAGACGGATTATCAGCTTTATAAATACGAAGAGTTCACTAAAGTGAATAGCGATTTTTCTTCCAATATTTGTAGGAAGATGAAGCTCAAGATGTATTCTGCAGGGGATATTGTTACCTAGACAGATATTTTTGTCTGGAAGTATGGTACACATTGCTACAAAGTGACTAATTGCTATACTCAAAATAAACCGGCCGGAAAGAAAATTAAAATCCCTCCTTCTATTTTTAAAACTATTTACCCTGTAGATGTAACACAGCTAGGACATCATTTTCTTGACTAGTTCATTGGAAAGGAAAAAATGAGCATCAGGATAAACTCTCCAAACACCGAGAGGAGAGCAGAAAAATCAATACACACTCTAAAAACCATTACAGAGTGAAATCTTCAGACTGACCCCTTAAAGAGTACACAGTCAGAAAACTGCCTAAAAACAGCTAGCTCAAGTACAATCCAAAGATGGCATTTGCTTATCAGTTCATGAATATTTTTGACATTTAAAATGTCAAAAAAGCATGGGGGGAATTGGTTCCTCCTTTGCCAATTGGTTACTGTCTCTTCTTCCCTGTGATGTAAGGAAAAACAAAAACCTTGACCTTGAGCCTTTCAGCTCACATAGACATGAGAGTTGCTACTGGAAAGAGAAATATGTGCCTCGGGAAATGAGTAAACAAAGTAAGGTTCTTAAAATAAAGTAATATCATAAAAACCCCAACCCTGACTTTACTGCTTTATAGTGAAATCAGATAAAACAATGCCACAAAAAAAACCCCACCAAAAAACAACAACAAAAAAAACCACAAACAAACAAACAAAAAAAAAACACCAAAAAAAAACCCCTCAGAAAACTCCAATTATTTTGTCATTCCTGCTTGCATAGTAGGGCAATGTTCTGTAGAGCTTTATTACTGACTTCTGATGTATTTAAGGAGTTATGTTTGCCTAGTGATATTGTCACATTTATAGAAATAATTTCCTTACAAATATATTAGCACATCTTTTTTGATTGGTTTGCCATTTTGATTGGTACATGCCATTTTTTTATTCAGTGACTTATTTTGATAGTTTCCCCACACTCACCTTTGTCTAGGGCTGATAAAGATCAAAAGTCTTTGCTCTAAAATACTGAAGCCAGATATGGTCAAAACTCGTATTGAAAAGCTGATGTTCTGTTCAAAATGAAACATATATATTTAGAAATATTAACTCAGTTTTATTACAGGGCTTCATTCCAGGCTCCCTTCCAAAATTATTGCTCTGTTTTTAAAAATTAAATAGTTGTCACAAAGTTGCTTTAACTTGCAAAAATATTTTGACAGTATTTTAAGGAGTTTTGACAAAATAGAGGTGTTCTTGCAAAAAATTTTCATGGAATCACTTGCTGGCAGAACATGATTTGATGCAATTTTTTTACTGAAACTCCATACATGTAACATGACTGATATGATGGACAGCACAGGAACTAAGAAAATGTCATGTAGTTTTACTGAGCTTGTTGGAATCTGTTTGCTGGCTGCAGCTACACTGTTCTTTAGAAAGATGTATAATGGTGTCCACCCCTGTGTGATCAATAGCTTTTAATGTGGAGTGGGCTTCAATGTGCATGTCTGTGTATCTTCCTGTTGGAAAGCAATTCTGTTTATGACTAAAGAGTACTGGAAAAAAATGAAACTTCTCAGAGAGCCAAGGCACCAGCAGAAGAAAGACAACTACCCTGAGATGCAAAACATCAGTACTACTTCAAGTTTATAGGATAGCTAGTATTATTCATCTAGATAGTTAATGGTATTCATCTATATCCTGCCCCTCTACTCAGCCCTAGTGAGGCACATCTGGAGTGCTATGTCCAGTTCTGGGCTCCTCAGAACTAGCAGACATGGAGCTTCTGGAGCAGGTCCAGTGGAGGGCTACAAAGATAGTTAAGGGGCTGGAGCATCTCTCTTATGAGGAAAGGCTGAGGGAGCTGGGCCTGTTCAGCCTCAAGCAGAGACAACTGAGAGGGGAACCTCATCAACGTCTATCAGTGTCTGAAGCAGGGTGTCAAAAGGATAGAGCCATGCTCTGCTCAGTGGTGCCAAGCAATGGGACAAGAGGCAACAGGCAGAAAATTATGCACAGAAAGTTTGACCTGAACATGAGGAAGCATGTCTTTACTCGGTGGGTGACCATGCACTGGAACAGGTTGCCCAGAGAAGTTGTGGAGTGTCCCTTACTGGAGATATTGAAGAACTGTCTGCACACAGTCCCGTGCCATGTGCTCTGGGATGGCCCTGCTTGAGCAGGGAGATTGGACCAGATGACCCGCTATGGACCCTGCCACCCTGACCCATTCTGTGACTCTGGGATGTAAAACTGTTATTTTATTGTAAATATTGAATAAAAATCCCAAATAAAAAAATGAAAATGTCCTTAGTTTTGCCCTTATATAGCTGAAATCATAGTTTCTGTCATCTCTTTAAGTATTGGGAAACACAGGTTTTGTTTTTGATATACTAACACCAATCCAGTAGACTTTCTGTAAGTATATGGCATTGTGGAACATATTTTTGGCTCCTCAGTCAACGGAGGAACACTGAAGTGAAAAGTTTTAAAATGGAGAGGTGGTAGTAATACTATGAAAGTCACAACAAATAGGCTGCAATGCAGAACTAACAAGCAGGAGGGTTAAACTGGATCAAGCTCTCTCTTTATCTGAGCCCCACTTGTGCACAGGGATATCTATCTAAAACTGAGTCACAGAACATCATCCCAAAACATATGCCCTTTTAAAAATTAGATCCGTTTAATAAACTTTTAATGCTGCAGACTTAGCATAGCAGGGCTCTAGGCCATTATGAGGTTGCCTATGTGGAAAATATATGCTTAGGGACAGAAGCCACATGGTGCTGGAGCCAGAAGAGGCCCAGCTGCCGTACTTCCAGGGCTGCCATATGCTAACTAAGGCACAGACAGTATCCGTCCCTATTTCCAGCCACTGTAATACTTAACATTGGCTACATGACACATAAAAAAAAGTCTGATGAGCTGATTTTCTTGTAAGACACTGTCATAATTTTAAAAGCACACATTTATCTCTGCTAACTGATGAACTTTTTGTACTGTGAAAAATCTGAGCAGTAACTACTTTTTTTTTTATTGTCCAATACTGAGAGACCAAGCAGCAAGGTAAACTAAGCTTATGGTAAGAAAATAGTTTATACTTTTTCTTTCTCATTTTTAATGAGATTTTTAAAGCTGATTTCAGCAATCATAGCTGTACTGGAATTGGTAAAACCACAACAAACTGCTTGTGCTAGCAACCTGCTTTATCAGAGTTAGCATTTCTTAACAGGAGTGCAGTATTCATTCTTTCCATTAAGAAAAAACCAAGGAGATCTGTGATTAGTGACACTAATGAAGCTTAGTTTCCCTCTATTTTCCATCCCTCTTGTCTCTTTCTGACTACTTTCCACATTATTTGCAGAGTTCTTTGTTAAATCATCCATCCATCAGCCTGGGCAAGAAGAGCTGCTACTGTAGGTGGCTCAGAGCCAGTGTATGTGCCTACCTGTCCAGGGTGTGCATGCCAGTCAGCTGCTTTGCTAAGGGCAAACATAGTAGGGAGAAGTAAATTCTCCTTCCCTTTCTTTTCAAGAGGACACTGACTTAGGCCTTAGTACTCTCAGCTACTGAATTCCACGAAATTTTACTAATATCCTAAAGAACTCTATCCCTCTGCTAAATTCATTTAAAATTGGTGATGAGATCCAGCAGTTACGAGGAGGTACTGCCGTACAGAATAACTGCATTAAGCCTCATTTCCTTAGGAAAAAGAGGCTAGAAATGAGAGAATACATTCTCAGTAATGTAACAGAATAGTTGGCTATCACACTACTTCAGAAGCATAACATAGGATGTGATTGTGCTGAAGCTGAAAAGCTTAGGTTTGTATTTGTACTGCTGTTTGCAGGAGCCCTGAGTGAGCCCATTTCAATGGCATGTTCTCAGTGTGCTGCTCCATAATATGTTCTGATTTCAGACCGGTGGCACAATTGCCTTAGTTGAAATGATTAGTGTGACCAGAAAGAATTACTAACATCCACTTAAAAGCAGTAACAGGATATTTGTGAGTGACTGGACTCTCTTGGAATGTAAAGGTTTTGTAAAGGAACACCACTTCCAGATATAATTGCCAGCGTTATTTTTTGCCTCATGTGAGCAACCATATTTGCTGCTTGCCAGATTAACACCTGCCATGGTAGAACCTAAATCTGAAGTGACTAGCAGCAGTGGTGAGTCACCAGCTCTTTGCAGCACAACTGTGTTTGCTGTGGGAAGAAAATGGAACAGAGATTCTTCTGCTGCTCAGTACAAAAAAATAAAAAAGTCATACCATCTTTGGAGTCTTTACTTCAGAATTATTGGAAATGAAGCTTACAACCCTTATTTACATGGGATAAAGTTCTGGTAACTTATTAGTTTTGGGTCCTATCTTACTTCTCAAAAGAATCTACAGAATGTGTCACTGAACGAACTGAAGAGTTATAGTGTGAGTGAAGAGACTATGAACATTTCTACTAGAATATTCCAAGCAACAGACCCCCATATAGCCTCAACATGTTTCAGTTCTTGGCTTGCCACTGTGATTTTTTTCTAGCAGTAATGCTAGCAATGAGCTGATGTTTACATCTGTAATATTCCCATATGAAAGGCCACATGTACGTGCCCATAGAAAGCATCCACACAAAATTGTGGCTGCACAGAAACAATAAGCCAGCTGGGGCCGTCAGAAAGCCGTGTGTTGCACGCAGGAATGAATGTGTTCACAGCTAACAGTGCACTGAGCCCACCCGGCTGCTGCTGCAGCTTTTCAAATCACCTCTTACAGGTTACGCAGGACTCCAGCAGCATAAGGGCAATAATTATTTCCTAAGTACGTATTTTGGGCTGGACACAGCATGAATTTACTGAAGAGACGGAAGTTCAGACATCTTGTAATGTCAGTGTCTGTGCTAGCTAGATGTGACAAGCCTGAGGAGCAGGTCCCAGGGAGCAGGGCAGACCAGCCATGAGTGTGCTGACCCTGGTCCCCACACTGCCCAGCAACTCTGCAGGGACTGGGGACACCCAACTGCACGGCACAGCACGGCATGGACATGTGTGTCCAGAATCCTCACCCATTTTTCCAGACCTGCTCTGATTCATAATTCCTTTGTGTGGAAAAGCCACTAATGTGCCTTGATTCCCAAGGCAGCAAATCACAGGAAGCGCAGCCACCCCACGGCTTGTTCTTCTCTGAGAGGGAATAAGTGAACCTGATCTCCCCAAGAGTAATTCAGGATGTTCAATTACTTCAGCAGAGTTTGGAGGCAAAAACCTTAGATACCTAAGAGATCTTTAAATTTAGTAGGGAAATTTCTAGTAAAAATTCCTAACAAGAAGGTGAAAATATATATCCATCTTAAACCATTTATGTAGTTAGCCTACTGTAAATGTAAAATACAAGGTAGTGATGTAACTGGGAGAAATTTAATGGGTAAATAATACAAAAGAGTTGAGTTTCAACAATCTAATGGTCGTTCCTGCCTGTACATTTCCTCATTTTGTACTTCAGAATTTTTGTTCTCCCTGGCTGTGCTCCTTCTGAGCTCGTGTCTGTTGTTATGTTTGTGAGGAAGCTACAAAATGTCTGTATGTATCAGGGCTAATGTGGGATTATTTCAAAATGTGGAATATGTAAAATTTTTTGAAGAAAGTGTGTTCTCTGATGTTTGATCTTTGTATACTTTCAAGCCTAAACAACAACAAAAAAGGAGATTTAATCTGTGAAACAGAGAGCAGCTAAGAAGCTGTAGGTGATGTCTGGGTGTTAGAAAGACAAATTAGTTTTTGGAAGAATTGCCTTCTTAAGGTTTAGGGCTCGATACGTTTCAGTGATCTCAGACCTGGGGGAGGTTAACAAAACTTGGGAAGAAGGATATAACACTGATGGTGGACACAAAAAATGCAGAATTTAGGGCCACAAAGACATCTCGCAGAACTTCCAGGATAAAGAAGAAATTAATAAAGCCAACTCAGCAACTATGCTGAAATCAGCTCCGGCTGGGAAAAAGGTAATTCCAGCAGGATGAGTTTGTGACCACCAGCTCACGGCCACCAATGCAAAAAACCCACCGACTAAAGAGAAAAGCAAGACTGAGAATGTGGACTAATTAGAATGAGAAGCAAAGGAATCATTAATAGAAGACACTTACTAATTAAGAAGAGAACTACGTAACTTGTAGCCAATAAACATTAATTCCTTTGCTTGTTAAAGTGCGTAAATAGTAAAAAGTGTTTGATAGCTGGGGTGCTGGCTTTGTGGATCTGCCACTCAGCACCCCTTTCACCGCAGAACTGTATATAAATCAAATACCTCGACTATGTGTGGATTGACCTCTTGCACACCGGGTGAAAGAACCTGTTTTGGCAACAGGATTACTCTGCATCCTGTGTGTACATTCTGCAATTCCACGCCTGAAGTCCTCCATAAACCCTTCGTCAAGGACTTTTTCGCTCCTGCCCGCGATGGTCAGAGCAGGCCTCCATCTCCTGCACTCCTTAGAAGATCTGTGTTGAAGTGAATCTGTGCTTTGATGGACTGTGACTGCAGAGGTTGTGAGGGGTAGGCGCGAGGCGCTTTCCAGGCGCGCCCAGGGGCCGCAGCGCGGGCACGTCCCGCCCTCAGCTCGGGCACGCGGGCTGTCCCC
>WEIT01040805.1:45176-56391 GCA_013389985.1 Dryoscopus gambensis
AGGCGGCTGGAGGCGGCTTCCTGCCATCCTCCCCTCCTCCTCCGGCTCCCCCGGAGCATTTGGCCGGCTCGTGAAGGTGCTTTCCTCTTCGGGGAGCGGGACACCGGTTCCGGGATGTTTGGGCGAAAGGGGGCTCGGGTACGCGTTGAGGGACCCCCGCCTCCCGCCGGTGCCTGCTCGAGTGGAGCCTTTGACGTGCGCCAGGTCCGCTACAGGTCCTCGGTGTCGTGATGCTGCTGTGAGTCTCCAGCAGGGGAATGAATCTCTTGTCTGTTTGCGTAAGTTTCTCCCTTGCAGTCAAGGCAAAGACTGTTTTTAGTCAGCAGTCGGAGGGCTGGAAAGGAAGGCGTGCATCTGCCGAATCTCCTTTTTAAGTTCCTCTGTTTGTAAGCATGGCTAACTAGAGAAACTCATGCAAAAACTCTAACTGCATCTCTTTTCTTGTATGAGAGATGACTTTCTCCCTTATTAGTAATGGCTGTCAAGTCTTTCATGTATCCTTTTCTCTCTCTATGCCCTTCTCTTCTGACAATTCCCTTTAGATATTTCCAGGACAGTAACTAAAACTTTTGAGCACTGACCTGTTATAAAAAAATCACTAAAATGTGGTCTACATGTGAATTATTGCTATCTATTAGAAATCTAGAAAGTGAGTAACAAGATACAGATATGCATGTTGTCTGTCTCTCAGACTTTGTTTCCATCTATTGCAGACAGCATGTCGTGGTCTCACACCCCATCTTTGTCTCTCAGTTGGAGAGATATGGGTTTAATGGATGAACTCTTTGGTGGATAAGGAACTGAGACTGGCAGCATGGCCACATTCAGAGTTGTAGTCACTGTCTCGATATCAGAATGAAGATCACTAGCAAGTGGTGTCCCTCAGAGGTCTGTATTGGGATTGATGATGATCAATATCTTTATTAATAACATAGACAATGGGCTTGAATGTGCCTTTGGAAGACTTGCAGATGACATCAAGCTGAACAGTGCAGCTGATGTGCTGGAGGGAAGGAAGTGCCATGCAAAGGGACCTCGACAGGCTTGAGGAGCAGGCCCATGTGAACCTCAAAGTTATTCACCTGGGTCCGGGCAGTCTCCAGTATCTGTAGGGAGTTGAGGATGCGTGGATTAAGGGCAGCCCTGCAGAGAAGGACTTGGGGAGTGGGTGAAAAATTGGACATGAGGCAGCAATGTGCATCCCAGAAAGCCAACCATATCTGAGCTCCTTAAAAAGAAGCATGGACAGCAGGTAGAGAGAGGTGATTCTCCCATTGCTGCTCTGCTTTTGTGAGACCCCATATGCAGTACCGTGAAAACCCCCAGTTTTCAAAAGACGTAGATGTGCTAAAGCGGGTCCAGAGAAGGACGATGAAAATGATGAGAGGGATGGAGCACCTCTCCTACAAAGCAAGAGTGAAGAGAGTGGGGGTTGTTGACCCTGGAGAAGGCTCTGCTCAGAGATCTCATTGCAGCCTTTTGGTGCTTAGAGAGGGCTTATAAGAAAGACACTTTTTACCAAGGCCTAGTGACAGAGCAAGTGGTGATGGCTTTAAATAGTTATAGGGTATGTTTAGATTGGACACAAGGAAGGAAGTTTTTACAGTCAGGGCTGTGAGGCAACTGGAGCAGGTTGCCCAGAGGAGTTGTGAAGGCCCCATCCCTGGAAGTGTTCAAGACGAGATTGGATGGGGCTTTGAGCAACATGATCTAGTGGAAGATGTCCCTGTCCATGTCAGGGGAAGTGGACTAGATGATCTTTGAAGGTCCTGTCCAGCCCAAACCATTCTGTGATTGGCCCAAGAACCTGGGTAAAACTGGTAGGAAGTTGGAATCTTTGTCTTCACTGAACTGTTGAACAGGGACTCCTTCATAGAAAACACTCCATCAAACTCTAGGATCTTAAGGGTCTTTTTAAGCCTAAATAATTCTATGATCAACAGCTGTTGATTGCTGTGTTTTGTTTTTCAAAATCTTTTCCTTCTCCATTGCGTTTTTAAGTCTTCTGCAAGGCAGTAAATTTATTTTTTTCCAGAATTTGTAGTATTTATGTGACAGGAATTCCTGCTGTAAGATTTTATCAGGATGTGGCCAGTTTCTACTCTTCCCCTATCTACACCAAATCAGCAGTAGCTTCTAAACTGTTCAATCCCTCTTATGTTCTGTAACCACTTGTTTCTTTTAGCAAGTGTTTTAACTGTGTTTTAAAGGGCAGTTCACATCAGCCTACAATTCTAAGGTGCTCTTATAGCTCTGTTTTTAAAGCTGTTACTTGCCTTTAACATTCTTTGGAAAGTTTTTTCTGATACAATTGGTATGTGTTCTTGTTTAAGAGTACTTCAAACATTTGCTATCAGATATCTTAAATTATTGTGCTAGTTGCTAGTTCTATTTCCAAAAATAAATTAAGAAATTGGAAAATAGATTTCCTTACTTTATTGGACTAGTGGATACCTTTTTGAGGGCATTATTTTTATATTGCCTAGTCCTGTTTTCTTCATGACTCTTTTCTTAGATTTGGAGTGCACTCTAAACTCCATCTAAGCTTTTTTCTTAGTGTTATCCAGGTCTGTGATACTTAAAAAAGTTAAGCAGAGCATGAGAACAGAAATGGAAACCTCTGTTTATCAACTGAAGTATGAGTATTGAGGTGAGGTGGCTCACTTCTAGCAACTTAGGATCCAGCTATTTTTGAAGTCATAGTTTCAATACGTCTCTGTATCTTCTGACTGGAATAATAAATTTATTTGTAAGCAGTATGTGCAAAAACATGCAAGAGAACTGGTTTTTGTTATTTTTTAAATAAATGTTGAACCTGTTCCTGTGTGTTGGGGTTCTGATAATGTAACTAAAATCCTTTCTGTGTTTAACTAATGA
Source organism: Dryoscopus gambensis (assembly GCA_013389985.1). NCBI lineage: Eukaryota > Metazoa > Chordata > Aves > Passeriformes > Malaconotidae > Dryoscopus > Dryoscopus gambensis. Next base: position 48,054 of record WEIT01040805.1, read on the forward strand.
AAGTGGAAATTTTGGCCAAAATCACACTAAGTTTCTGCATGCAACCTGTAACCTGCTTGTCTGCACTCTTGAGGGTTATCTGAGGACTTCTTTGAAGTGACAGATTAAAAAACCCTTGTAGGTTGTCTGCCACATTTATCACCCATGTTTTTATGCATGTGACCGATGGGAAGCCCATTCTTACCCTGCTCTTTATTCCTGTGTTATGAGGGATGCTAGCACTGAAACCTCACCCTTCTGAGACAGGATTTCCATTGAGCAGTCAAGTGTAGTACATGTGTTAGATCAGCTATAGATTTCAGGTGCATACAGACTGATAGATCAAAAATTCTGTGAAATGTGAAAGTCTCAGTCATGAAAGGTGTGTGTGGTGGTTTTTTGGTTTTTTCCCCTCACATACATAAAGACAATAGGAATTTTGTGAACACTAGCATCCTCTGTGTCGAGGAAGATGCATGTATCCGTAGGTGGTAAGGAACCCGTTGGACGAGTTATTCAGCATCTTGCTGTTTTTCAGGCTTGTAATTCTTGATCCTTTCAGCACAGGATAAGTTTGAAGTAAGGTATTAGTGCGCGATTAGTGGTCTGCATGCAGCTTCTCTGCTCCTTGTGTACTGTGAGGTTAGGCTGCTTTGTAGATACACATTCTCTTTTTTGAAGCAAACCTTACAAGTATTATCAGTGTAGTCTTTGAAAAGTAATTTATGATGCTCAATTACTTCTACAGAGTTTAGGGGCAAAAACCTTAGACCCTTAAAAGAGCTTTAAATTTAGTGGAGAAATTTCTACTAACAATTAAAAACAAGAAGCTGAAAACATCCATTTTAAACCATTTATGTAGTGAACCTGCTGTGAATGTGACGTACAAGGTACTGATGTAATTGGGTGAAATTTAATGGGTAAATAATAGAGGAATTGAGGTTCGATGATTTACTGGTTGTTCCTGCCTGTACATTCCCTGAGTTTCTGCTTGAGAATTTTTGTTCTCCCTTTGTTTCTTCTCAAAATTTGTGTGTTATGTTTGTGAAGAAGCTACGGCTTCAGGAGGAGCTGAAGGGTTCTGTTTATAATGTCTGTATGATAATTGTGCACTTAAGGCTAAGGTGGGATTACTCTCCTTCCAAGTCTACATTGTGCAATCCCCTGCCTGAAGTCTTCCATAAACCCTCATCAAGGATTTTTTTGCTTCTGCCCATGATGGCCTTAGAAGGCTTCCACCCTCTCTGCTTGTTAAAGATTTATGTTGAAGTTAATTTGTGGTTTGACGGAATGTGACTTCAGGCTCTCAGTGGTGGAGCCATCTTCTCTCTCTCCCCACTTTTGGGATCATCCCCTAAGTAGATGGCTTGCTTTGTTTCCAGAATCAGTCAGCTGCATAGGCCCAGTTACTGGGATTTTTTTACTTTTTTGCAAACAGCTCTGCCTCTGAGAAATTCATCACAAGATCCACTGAGTTATGTGGAAGAATTCTGTTTAGTTGTTTGTTTGTTTTTAAATTATCTATGTAAACATTTTTTTCCCTAGAACTAAGGTTTGAAAGCTCTCTGTTACTGTGCTTTAGCCAGTCCTCATGGAGGGGCTTAAAGCTTTGCATGGTGCTCTGTGTCTGCAGTCAGCCACTGTGGTTAGTTTGGGGTCTCTGCCTCTGCAGTTGGAGCTGTTCCTGACCTCTCTCTTCCACATATTCTTATAGTGTCTAAGAATTACTGTACTGGCTTTGTATTACCAATTTTGTGGTTTTTTCCAGGCTATCCACCTCACTTTTATACTTGCATTTGATCTTACAGGGAGCTTGCTTATCTATGCTGTAATTTCTAGAATTTTTTTTTTCCCTATGTTTGTGGACTCCAGCAGTTATACAGAGTTGCATGCCTCTCTTTGGACAGTGATTTTAGTCCTTCTGACAAGGAACTTCTTGTTCTTAGCTGTCTTTCACAAACCACCTGGTAATCTTAAAGCTCTAAGAACTCTCAGTGCCTCCAATGGAAACAAATGGTATTGCTGTAAATATTCAAACTAAATCTGAGTTTGAATCCTAAAAAGATTTTATATGCCAAAGTACTATTGGAGGTGTGCATGCTCTAGAAAGTAAAATAGTATTTCAGTCTTTGGGGAGCAATTTGCTGCCTAAGTCCGTACTATGACCTTGATTTAATCTCCAGAGTGTCAGTGGCAGTTTTGTTATTGCTGTTTGATTTTGGTTTTTTAAACTCTGAATTACTGGAATAGATGTTAAAAATTCATGTCAGGGGAAAAGCATAGAGTTCATTCAAAAAGTGATATGGAGGGAGTTTTACCTCCACTAATAACAGAGATGTGAGTTGACAAAAGAGTCAAAAATTCAGTGAGGGAGAGTTCTGAAAAGATTGTGACACATATTTGCTGATAATCCAGTGGAACAGTCCTCAATTAAATCTGTTTACTAACAATGCAACAAGAGCCAGCCATATCAACAGAATTAAAGAATAGTTATGTTTCCTGTGCTGCGCTTCAAAGTTTGCGGACAACTTTTAAGTAAGGAAAGATATGGGAGTGTGTGTGGCTTGGGCTTTATTTTGTGCTTATGTTAGTTTATCTTCCTTTGTAGGAAAGGAGTCTAGAGACTAGAAAAACAGTTAATTAACAATAAATTTAAAATGCTTCAACTAAAAAGGTGCATCAACAGAAGAGAAGTTTAAGATAGTTGACTAAATCAGAAGACTGATGTGAAATTAATTTTTTTCAGGAATACTTCATAGAATCATAGAAAGGCTTCACTTGAAAGGTACCCTAAAGGTCATCTAGTTCCAACCCTGCTGCCATGGGATGGGACACCTTCCACTGTACCAGGTTGCTCAAAACCCATCCAACACTGCCTTGAACACTTCCAGGCCATCCACAACTTCTTTTGGCAATGTATTGTAGTATCTCACCATCCTCACTGTAAAGAGTTTCTTCCTGACATGTTGTCTAAATGTCTTCCCTATTGTTCCCTCTTGTCCTATTACTATGTGCCTCTGTCAAAAGTTGCTCTCCCTCTTTTTTATAACCCCCTTTAAGTACTGAAAGGCCACAATAAGGTCTCTGCACGGAGCCTTCTCTTCTCCAGGTTGAACAACCCCTTCTCTTTCAGCCTGGCTTCACATGAGAGGTGCTCCAGCCCTTTGACCATCTTTGTGGCCTCCTGTGGACCTGCTCTTAGCAGGTCCACATCTTTCTTGTGCTGGGAACCCCAGAGCTGGATGCAGCACTGCAGGTGGGGTTTCATGAGGTCACAGTTAAGGAGAGAATCACCTCCCTTGACCTCCTGGCCACTCCTCGTTTGATGCAGCCCAAGATGCATTTGGGCCTTCTGGTGTGCAAGCACTCGTTGCTGCCTCATGTCCAGCTCTTCATCCATGAGAATTCCCAAGTCCTTCTCTGCAGGGCTGCTCTCAGTGGGTTCTGCCACTTTGCAGTTGTGTCTGGGATTGCCTCAACGTAGTGCAGCACCTTGCATGTCATAACCAGGCTGGTCCTAAAACTGCACATTTCAAACCCAGTGTTTTTTACAGGAACAAGCAGTTTTGCTCACAATGCATGTAGATTCTCATCTAAGAGCAAAATGGTAATGCTAATGGCATTTGAGACTAGTCTTCTAGTTTATCATTATATGCCATGTTAATGCAACTGCCTTTTTCCCCAGGTGATATTTCATAGTAATGTAGAACATCTGAAATGGGTAAAACAGAGGAGCTACAGCAGCATTACTGTCTTGACAAACATAGTATGTACTCATGGTATATGTGAGAAGGTGAAGAGTTATACAGCTTTTCTTCCCAGCTTAGTTTTGCAACAATAGCACATTAGGCATTTTGCAAACACTTTGTTGCAGGAAAGAAGTTTGTTGTTTGGGTTTTTTTCTTCAGCGTGTGTTTTTGGCAGCATCTGTATCTGAATAGTTTGCAGCAATAATTTTTACCTGCTCAGTGGCACTCCTACAGCACTGAATGCAGTTTATAGTGTAATTGTTTTACAATAATTTTGTATTTGTGTTCAAGGAAAATTGTTGTCTGGGATGATGGACAGCTGACTGGAGAGTTTGCTAATCTTTGAAGTCTTTCAAGAAAGTGGTTACTGTTTGGTTTAGCTACACTTTCTTTAACATGGTCCTGTAGTTTAGAAATTGTTTCTAGGCATATTTAAATAACCAAATGTCTTCTTTCCAGGAAACAAGGTTTCTCACAGTGATATATTAATATTTGGAAAAACAGTTTCAATTACTACTTGGGTTTTTCAGGACTTCCCCCTGCCCCCTTTTGGAAACTTAATTGATCTATAACCAACATTGTTAAAAGAAATGTGTAAGAGTATAAAGTGAATTCAGTTCACTTCCTTAAAATTATAGGTAATGTTTGAAGCTTCTTTATAGCAAAAGTCTCGCTGAATTTCAGTATGTCCTCTGAAATACTGGCTGCTTGCAAGTTTATTGGCTAATTATCTCTTTGTCCCTTGAACTTTTCCTTTAAATTTTATCTTTGGTCCTGTTTCTCCTTGCTTTCTTTACAGCCAGAATCTTTCTGTGCATTGCTTCTATATATTTTTTTCATGTGCTACACTTGTATTTTCTTCAGCTTTAAAGTGCTGTTATCTGCCTTTTGAAGTAGTCCAATTCTAATACTGCATTGTGTGTAGGAAAGTTTGAATGGCTGTGTGGAGTATAGATCTTTGAAGGATTGATGGGTTGCTTTGTTCAAAGGAGACCGTTTTTAAATTTTCATTTTTTTTCCTTGTCATTCACAAGTGCCAGTTCTCTATTCAGCCATGTGACTGCTTCTCAGTATCATTGATTGTGTGTATATTACTTAAGGGATATAGTCTGAGGAGAGGTGGCTGTTTCTCGTTGCATTCTCTGCTCTCATCGGACCTCTGGAAATCAAGCCATGGTCAATGTTGTTTCCTGCCCTTCAGCTCTCAGACAGCTGCATCAGCTATATTGAGCTTCCTGTTATGTAATGGAGTCATGCTGTAATCATTTTCTGATGAAGGATGTTCAGATAGATAGATGGCTGTATATTTTAAGTATGTCTGCTGTCGTAATGATGATTCTTTGAGGAGGGAAGCAATTAAATGTGCCTATTAGTTATAAGCTATGTGAATTTTTATTGTACTGACACATATCTGTATTAAGTTATGTTTAATCGCTTTAGGTACTGAAGTTATTTTATGGATTCATGAGAAATAATCTGCTGAAGAAACACCCACAGCATGGAATTTCATTTGTAAAAGAGAAGCTGGACTTGATATGAATAAAACATTAAAATCTGAATTAAATAAAATAAAATAAAAAACCAGTCTTGCTACAGAGCTGTTGAACTGCTGGTGCAAATCAGCAATGTATAAAGAGCCGATCACTTTTTCCATGTTGTCAGTAGTGTAACAAGTTTAAAAAGCAGGATTTGTTGGATGGAATTGTAGTCTTTCAACTAGAGCTCTTTCTTAGATACTTTGTTAGGGCAGTATGGAAAAGACTATACTAAGTTTCAGTGCTTTAACTAGTCTTGCTATGGTTGGCATTGAAATAGAAGGTTGTTACAGAAGGTAATAGATTTTCCTTTAAACTACCCCATTACAGGAAAAACTTGCCCCTTTCCTATCTGTCAAGTACACAGTTGAGGAATTAGCAGAACATATGTTGTTTGGGATAACTTAGTGCCAGCACTTGACTTTAATTGACCATGCAGAATACTTTTTGAGATCTTGAGTTCTGTTATGACATGCATTAAACTTAAAAATGACACAGAAATGCTTCCTCATACGTATCTCTTCACACCTGGTTCATCAGTAGCTGGACTATTAAATTTCTATATTTGTATTTTCAAGACATTATTGCAATTGAAAGGTTGCTTAGTCTAACAGTCAAGGAGGCATTTAAGTCATAGAGATTTGTGATCTTACAGTAGTCTGGATATTGGCATTTTCTTCTCTGACAATAGAACAATACTCTTGCTCCTTCTGTAGGCCAGTATTGTCAAATACTGTTCAATGTTAATGATTTTGTCTGAGCAGGCTGTTTTTGTGATTGTGTGAGGTATTTCTTTGTGTGAGTTGGTTAATGCTCACTGTTCTACAGTTGTATTCTGGTAGAGTAGGACCAGTGGGTGGCACTTACAGTACAAGACAGTATAAAATGGGCATTCAAAAAGAATGTAGGGCATTCAGAGACAATCTAGTGCATTGTGATTTTCAAATTTCAAACATCTTTACATAAATTTTTGGAGATTTTAATGCATTTAGTAATTGACTCTTAGTATCTCCCTGGCGATTTTTTCCCAATTGTAATTACTAGTTAACTTAGGAGATGATAAGTGCTTAAAATATTTCTCCTTCTAGTGGTCCTTCACCTTATTTCATTTTTCTATTTCTTTTGTATGTATTTGTCCTGACCAGCATCCATGGTTTTTCCTTGGCCCAACCTTTGCTGCATTACTCGGCAGTTTTCCCTGAAAGCTGACTGCTCAACTGGCTAAATAAAACAGATGAGGAGCTGATGCATTTGCACACATAATTGTTATATACAGAACAGACAATATGCAGAATTGCTTAGATGTTTTTTTTTTTTCTGAAGTAAAAAGGAATATTTTTGGATATTTTCTTATGTACCTTTTTCCTTGTGTTATTACGATTGTTTCTAGATAAGGAATAAAAATGTGTCTGACCCTTTAAAAGGGCGCTTGACATGTCTGTAGGCTTATTGTTTGATTTTTCAGGTCAATAAATGGGAATATGACTATGCTGTAGAGGCATTAATAGTGACCTGGCCCTATCTTGGTGTTACCAGACTGGTAGTTTTCCCAGAAAGCAAGATACTTACACTAAAACAGTGCTTTTCAACAACAAGATTAAAAATGGAATTATTGCATGAGGAAGATGCAGTGGAAAGTCACTGACTTGTGACCTCTGTGTTACTGTCCACATTATGCCTTGGGATGTGATGGTGATTATGTCTGAGCTGGCTTTGAACCAAAGGGTGAAACCACACAAGCTGTTTTAAACAAAACCAAACCTAAAAGCAAGATGCAAACCAGTAAAACCACTGTTGTGGATATCTGAGTAAAGATCCACAGGTCAGTGGCGAACGTGACTGTATTGCTGTGGTGTGTGAGCTGAGCTGTGTGACTGTGTGCCGAGTCCCACAGCATTTCTGTCTGTGGAGATGGGCGGAGCCAGCTAAGTGTGCAAATGCTCTCTAATAACTGGGTAGACCTAAGTGTCTTTTTCAGCACAGAATAGGAAAGGCTTATTCACAAGTTCTGGTGCTGTTATTTGTGGAGTGTGTACAGGTGAGTCTGTTTGAAGTAGTGAATTAATACTGTGCTAAACTGGATAGGCTGGACTCTACTACCCTCTGGTTGGAAGTGTCTAAGAATTACAGCACAACCTTATTAGATCCAAGTCAGGTATGTTTATGCTGCTTTCAGACATAGCAATGTAATCTCATGTCTCATGTCTCACTTTTTTAAAGTTAGTTCTTATAGAACTTTAGCATTCTCCTTAACTGAGTTTTCTTTTTCTTTCAGCTGATGCAGCCCAACAGTTTCAGTATGCAGTGAGAGTTATTGGAAGCAATTTTGCTCCCACTGTTGAGCGCGATGAATTTCTTGTAGCGGAGAAAATCAAGAAAGAACGTAGGTGCATTTTGTTCCTTTCTTAGAAATACAAAGTTCTTATGAAGTTAATCAGGTTATTTCTCTGAATAGGGGACAACTCTGCCTCACAGATAGTTATCTAATCTATTATTAATGCTTACTTCCTGAAAATCTCATGATGTAAATTCCATTAATTTCCTAGTGAATATTCCTGAGTGACTGTATTCACAGCTCAGGTTTTTCTGGATACTCAGCTTAGACTTTCCTTGCTGCTTTGTATCTTAGCCACTATGAGGACAAATTAAAATTAATGCTGCACTCCTTTCACCTTAATAGTACTCAGAATTTATGAATTCATAGTTCTTTTAAGAAGACTAAAAAACTGATATTTTTGAGATGTGCACTTCAGGAATATTACACCTTGGCACAATTAACTTCACGAGCACCTATGTGAAACTTGCTGAATGAGCATCCTGGGAATTGGTGGAATGGTTTGTGACTTACCTGATATTACTTGCCTTCAGTTTTTCTGCAAGTTTTCCGCAACCACCGTCTTAAAACCCAAATCACAGACCATGACTTTGTAAGGGATGTTGCAGTTCCATTCCATTGTGCTCTGTGCTGCTCTGAGTCAAGTGTTGCACTGTGTGTATCCAAAGGGGATGTGATGAATTCTTCTTGAAAAGCCAAATTCGGCTTTTGGCAGGTTCTGCTGCACAGTAGCATGTCCA
>WEIT01040807.1:0-24950 GCA_013389985.1 Dryoscopus gambensis
TACTGGAGTACAAACCGTACCAGTTCACACCTCTGGACACTCATTTCTAATTTATCTCGTGTCAACAGCACAAAATGGATTTGGCATCTTTGTTTAACGTTCACACCTCTGAAACTGCTGCTGTGGCTCTTTCCAGCAGGCGCTGGAGTTACGCTCCAGTGGAATTAAAGGAATTTCATTTGCTTCCATCTTTGGCAACTGAACAAAGCAGTTGATAAGAGAAATTCTTTGCCAATTGCCTCCCAACTCAGCAGTGATACAGGACAGTGTCTGTGAGGTGCATCTGTGAATCAGGAAATGATTTAATAGATTATATTTGTCTGCATTAGAGAAAAATTAAATAACTGCATTTTTTTTTAAAAAAATCATAGAATTATACAGGATCTACTGGACAAAAATTCAATTCCATTTCTGTGTTGTAATTGTCAGTTTACTGCTCGTTAGCAGTGACTAATAACTATACAAAAGAAATTTGGCAAATATAATTATATTTACTTTCTCTGTATTCAGTTGGTATTTCTCCAAAATCAAGGATTATTTCTCAGTTTACAGATGCAAAAGCATTGCTGTCAGTAACCAAATCATTAACATCAAATGCCACATTTTGAAAAGCCAGAAAAATCATGCATTCTTTGCTTCAAACTGAAGGTTTTCTTAACTTTCACACTGCTGTAAACTGTTGTTAACTCCAGTGGGATCTGAACGTATATTTTTGCTGTTGGTTCCTGTTTCAGAGCTTTTGAAGTGAACTGTGATCAGCGTTCATGGTGAGAGGAAAGTTGGCTGGAAATGAGGATGTGACTGAACCACTGTATTTTCAGACAAAGTTGGGTTTTTTCCCTATAGAAAATACTGGAAGTATGTAATATTTAATTACATGTAAGAAATATTTTCACTTTTTCATCAGATAAGGACTACTGTGAAACCATTTAGGGGCTTGAAAACTGAGATTGGCATTTTGCAAAAGATATCTCTTAAGAAACATTTGGCAAACCCCCAGTCCTACTCCTGAAAACCTGAATGAACTACAAATGTTGGGTTTGATGCAAATTGACAAATCACTTCAGCTGATCTGAGCATGAATATTGGTGTGGACAAACAGCTTGGCTGGATAAAAATGAAAATGTGCACATTTTCAATTTAAAATGAGATCTAGAGAATACAGATACCCTCCGGACTGAAGTGCACGAGCTGAAATTTGAAACACATTTATGGAAAAATGCAAATATTTTGCGCATGAATTATAATGTGGCTGCAACACTGCTGTTTATAGCTGAGAAGGAAGATACACGATATACCCAAAGTGAAAACACTTGTGAGTTAATGGCAAATTTTTCTATATCCTGTAAAAATATTACATAGATCTTGACAGTCCTTGAGTTTCCAATGCATGCCCAGAGCCCTTGGTCCAATTCAGGTTTCACTGGTCTGTTTCACCATGAGCAAGGGCCATGCAAAATGTCTCTTCCAACAAAGATTTCCATTGTATGGCTTCGGTCCAAGGGTAATAAAATGCAGCACCAAAAGCATGCCCATTATTGGTGATGATTTTAGGAGGATCAAATCAATTTTACCTGAATTTAAAGGTGGGATTGATGTAGCAGAGAATCCGAGCCCTGTTATTTTACACAGTTAATTTTGAATTAGTTGAAACCTAAGGGTCGTGCTTTCTTGGAGATACACAAATTACAATGCACAAACAGAGGTTTTCTCCTTTCAGTTCAAACAGTGCTCTTGGCTAGAAATCTTAAAAAGAACAGCTCTACACTTTTAACACTGTATTTTGATTTTTTTTTGGTTGTGATCTGAGGGTAATCTGACATCTAGATTGGCTTCACACTTTTCTACAGGCAATCTGTGACAAGAGAGGAAACTGAGGAGATGGGAGCATTATCTAAAAGATATGAGGAAAAGCAGCAAGACATCCTAATAAACCCCATTTATCCATGTCAGAGCAGTAGCATTTATAATTGGCACAACGTTAACTCAGTCTCAGAGAGTAACTCAGCACATATTTTGTCTCTTTTCCAGAAGGAACAGAAAATCCTCACCAGCATTAATTTAGTTATAGCACATTATGAACTCTTAGGCAGGGAAACATGTCCAGAACTTGGTGAGAGTCCTCGAAAGGGAAATATTCATGACAGTTGCAATTCTTTTTTTATATAATCCCATTATGTGAAAGTGAGGGATCACTGGAAACATTTTCCCTTAAAGAGGAAAAACTGTAGTCACTTTCCCTTGCAGATGGGAGGTACCAAGGAAGCAGCTTTACCCATGGAACGGGAAGAGTTTTGCTGCAAGGAGTAACATAAATCAGATGCATCTTCAAAATTAATTCCACTAGATTTTTTTTTTTTGTTTTGCCACTAGTTTCAGAATCTAGGGAAAATAACACATAAATAAATGAAAATGTGGCTGCTTTCTACCTTAGGGATATAGAATGGATTAATTTAATTTAATTAGATGAATGTGCTGCTTAAGTGGAAAACATTTCCTTGGAGTAAACATACAAGAAGGCTGAACTTCTAAAACTTTGTTAAAGTCCAAGTTAAGCTCCCTCAAGTAAGTTTCCCTTTGATTCCTTTAGAAAGAAGAAGAGAAAAAAATCAACAAAACATATTATTCCTGAGCAGAAATGAAGGGATTTTTCCTAATTGTATAGAGCTGTTACCCTGTCACATCTTTTTTGTTTTCAAGTTCAGAATGTATTCAGTTTTATAATTTACTTTTTTCTCCGTCACAATCACATCAACTGTTTGCTGTCCTTCTTTCCAGTAAAGACATGCAAGACAGTAATGAGTGTCAATATTTACCATGACTTCAAGTTTTTCAGACAGGAGAAAATGCTAGCACAATGTCTGTTATTCCCAGTTCATAAAATTAGTAGTTTTTCACGAAAGCAGATGGGGAAAAATGTGAATATAACAACAAAGATGTTGCTTGCAGTATGTATGGAACCTTCCTCTTTGCAAAACCTCATTATTTCTTATTTCTGAAGTTAAGGCATCGTCCAGAGTAAGCGTCCCATATTGGCTGTAACTGTGTGCAACTGTGATTTAAAGTTTTGAGTTCTTTTAGTACTAATGAAAAACAAATGACAAAACAAGTTTAGTTCTCAACGCAAAAAAAAAGATTTTATCCCTGCAAGAAGCATTAGGGTGATTTTATTCTCTTACCTACTTTACATGTTTGGTTTGTTTATGTAGTTGATTTTGGCTGCTTGAAACCAGCTCTAAAAGAAACTTACTGTGTTCTGCCTTCCCTGTTAAATCTGGCACAGGGGATGGAATCAGTGCTGGGAAAGATTATTTCTTGTAGGAATAATGAAGCAATAGGAACATTGCCACCTCTTTTTTTTTTCCTCACTTAGAGTGGATTTGGATATACTCAACGGTTTGAAAAAAATCATACTCTGAAACGTCCCATGAGGAATTACATGCTTATTCTTGGATTTATTTGAAAATGCAAGCTCAAGTTCATAAATTCCATCTGTGGATAAGAAATCTCATCAAACGGGGAGTAATTCCACTCAGGGCAGCAGGAACTGTCCACCCCTGGCTCACTGCAGGTAACAGGAGTTATAAAAGAGAAAAGGCAGGGAGAGATTAAAACTTTTAATTTAGGGGTTTTGATGGTACTGCCTGCTCAGGAAGAAGTTTTGAAACTTTTCTCTGAGAATCATTTCAGCTGTAATATTTCTTGATAGATTATTCATTGTATTAGTCACGGTCTCACTCCTGTTCCCGTGCCCATTATTTCATTTGTCTTTCCTCTTTTTTTGGTTCTCTGGTTCTCTGAACAAGTTTCTCTTGGACTTCACTGTTTTAGTCAGAGTTGATTTATGTTCACAGTAATTATATTATCATACAAATTTATTTTGAATCACACCTGCCAAATCCCTACCAGCTGGGTTTTCGGCCTTAAAGTTACCTGGATCCACCTGAGGCTTTGCAGACCTTCATCCAAGGTGTGTAACTTGGATGTTACTGTGTAACGTCAATCAAAGTGTTCATGAAATTTAAAATTGATTCTCACAGAATAATTCCCACTGTGGGAATGTCCACCTCATCTGTTCTTCTAACCAAAGTGTCTTGACTCGGGCACAAGTTTTAAATCTAAAATCAGTTATTGACCAGCTCTGGGTGACTTAAACTTGCTGCCCCATGAACCCTTCACCAGTGCTGTTAGATCATCATTATTCTAAGCCGCATGACTTGTGTGTGATAGGGTTGGCCTGTGGTATCAGAAACAGTAATTAAATCACATTGTCATAACCTTTTCAAACGGGCTCATTTGGATTCACAGAGGAAAGAGCACCACTGCAGAAAATGTTTGCATCTCAGATGGCTGGTGCTTTTCTGGCTGAGCCAAACAAATTATCAAAATTCACTGTTTATCATACTTTCCTCAAAATTTCCAAGTGTTTTTTTGTATTTTTTCAAGTTTAAATTCTTGGCAAATTAAAAAAAAATTATTGCTGTAAAAAAGCCTGAAAATGCATGTGCATATTTCCAGATGTTAAAAAAAACCCTGAGAGAGGTGCTGCAAGCTTCCACTTTTATTTATGAAAACCTAAAAGTTATCTAAGGAGCATGTAGAACTTTTGGAAGGTGTCACTGTGGTTTAGGGAGGAGCAAACCTCACAGCTGCCCAAAGCAGACAAAAAATTTTGCAAATTTGCTTGAAAAATATGTGGAATTGTACTACATAAAAAGTGTTTGACTTCTCTGTCTCAGAAAAAACTGACACTTTGATCCTCTTCAGTCTTCCTTGTTGGTATTATTTGGGTTAAGGCTATTTTAGGACAAGAAAGTTCCTTAACTACTCTCTTCCCTCTCTGCATGGTGTGAAGAAGTCAGAGCTAATAACAAATGTGGTGGCTCTCTGGCAGACTCGAGGTGTAACATGTAAAATATGTGACATAATTATCTATATAATATGTCCTAAGCATATCTGCTTTCTAATTTCTCTCTTGGCAGTCGCTAATGCAGTTTTGAGCCACAGTGCAAGGAGTATAATCCCCTCGGGGTCAGGGAAAATACGCATTTGAGTGACTAAATGCCCCAACTGCATCAGAACTTGATTTGGCTTCCCTGTCTGATCTATCCCGAGGTGCACAAAGGCAAATGAGGCTCCTTTGGTCACCCAGGGATCTTCAGTCCTGGTGGGAGGTGCTTGGCAAGAGCCCTAGGGGCATATTTGGCTTCACTGGCATGGCCACAAGGGTGGTGGCTTCCCTGTGAATCAGCCTGGTTTCACAGGCAGTCTGTCCATCTGTGTGAAGCAGCAAACAAAGCACTCTGCTTCCCAGTGTCCTGCACAGAACAACACACTCAGCTTTAAACAGACAAAAAGTCAATCAAAGTGTTCATGAAAAGACTGAAACAGCCATGATTAGAATTTAGAAGGTTAAAAATGGTTTCGCCTCTGTTTCATCAGAAATATATTTACCAATTTCTCCGCAAAGCTGTAGGCAATCAAAATGTTGTATTATTCTTGTCAGTTTGATGGGTTCTGTCATGTTGCTGATGAGCAGTGGCAAAACAAACTTCAGCTCCCTTAGAGACTCTTGGTGCGTTTGAGGTTTTGCCTGCTTGAAAGGCCTAGGAGGACAAATCATATGGATCTTCTAAAACTGGTTGCTGTGTCTCATAAACAACGCCTGTATCCTAGTATACAAATGTGATAACTTGATTTGCAGCTGATGGGAATTGCCTCAGATGCACTGGCAAAGGGAGCTGTGGGCCCAAGGCTTCGATTTTAGCAGTGAATCCTGACTTCATTGGACATAAAGTGGCAAAAGTCATTACATCTGTATCCACCTCCTAGACAAAGGCTTTATGGCCACATTTCAGAACATGAGAATTCCTTATTTCCCTTGGGGGAGTGGTAGAGGAAAGAAGAGTCCCCAAACCAGGTGGTGCCTCGGAACAGGCCTGGCACAGCACCCCAGGTTCCCGATTAAGAGTGTGAGTCAGCCTCCATCGCCCGGCTGCTCACAGTCACACCCTTTAAGGCTGCAGCAGCCTCTGCAAAGCTTGGCAAGCAACTTCTGCTTTTTTTGGTGCTCTGGAGAAGCTGGGAGCCCTGATGGCCTCGTGCAGCTGGGCTTCCCCAAAAAAACCTGGGATCTGTGGAAGGTGAGCTGCGCAGCTCTGTCACCAGGCTGTGCTGGCCTCTGTGAGTCAGTTCTGTCTCCATGTAAGCACCTTTTCACCTCACGCCCTGCTAAGGAGGTGGACATTGCAGTAACAGTGAATTGGGATGGCCAAGCTCTGTCTCCTGCTTAAGGTAGGCAACTCCTTCACCTAACAAAGCTTTCTATTGCAATCAAATGAACAGGGAGTTAAACGGCCAAGCAGTTTGTCAGCAAGTCAGGAGTAAACATGACACCTCTGCTTTATCATAGAGAGGTTAGTCCTGCTCAGAATTGCTGTTCTACCAAGAAGCAGATTAGAAGAATAGTGCAGAACAGCGCAGTGGGTGGTTTTTTACCTGTGTTGTCTGGGAAAAGTCACAGCTGCAAAGAAACACGAGAGGGACATTGCAGGAGTATGAAGGAGAGGCAGAAGAAGCAGAGGACCTGAGAACTGGAAACTAAAGAGCCTGGCAACTGCAGATAAGCAGATGCTTATTACTTAATCTGTGAAGAAGTATCATGGAAAAGGCAGTGGGGCTGACATGCTACAGAATTTACTTAATGTGTCCTTTTTCGTTTTGCTTCTCGTTCCTCTTTGGGTCTTGGGGTTGTGTTTTTCCTGTTGGGATGGGAATGTAGTGGCTTAAGTGCATTGGTCTTACAAAGCTTCCAGACTTTGCAGTTAGTGGATTCTGTAATACCTGCAGATCAAACTGAACCCACAAATGTTGGTTTTTTTGGATGCAGAGGTATGTGCTGAGCCACAACTGTTCAGTCAAAAGCGTGGTCCTTGTTGAACAGATCTAAGGGAAGAAATTCCACTCATTTCTACAAACCTGACTTTTTTCAGGACAGCTGCAATGCGAGCTGAAATAGAAATATTTGTGCCTTAGAGCTGGAATATAATGTTTTTAAAAAACGTCTCTTACAAAGTCTGCTGTCCTCTAATAAATATAGTGATAACAATAAAAAAGCTTGATGTAATTATATTTGATCCTGTTCAAAGTTTCTTTCTGTTGACAGAAACATGAGGGACTTGGTAGCTATAAGAATGCAGAGGTTTAGAAGAGAAAGATTCTTTCAAAGACCACAAAGGGGGAAAAATAAATGAATAAAAAGGAAGACACATTATGGATTTTAACCACAGAAGACACACTGGAGTATTCAGCCCCAGGAAATTCAAAGAAGGGGGGATTTACTGCAAATTTAAGAACAATGTGGTTACACTGTAGTTTGTATCTTGAGGCATTCAAGAAACGTGGTCAGAAATTGTGTTTTCTGCCCTTAACGAGAAAAAAAAGTTTTGCTTTGTGCTTTGTAATGTTGAAAGCATTAAGATCCATAAACAACAGCATAGTTTAATCAAGTTTTACCATAACCTCCTAGAAGTATTCCCAAAGTTCCCAGCATTCTGGCAGTGTTTCCTCTCTGTCATCTGCACCCACAATCTTCAATTCTCATCTGATGCTCACAAGGAGTCACCACAGGGGTTGTCATTTTCCTGATCCCAGTTCTGCACTGGTGAAGCTGCCTTTTAGTATGAACCAGTCTCAGCTTCAGCCTTTTGATAGCAACAGCATCATTGCCCTGAAGTAGATCTGGGATGGTGTCTTTTAAACTGCTTTTAATCTTGAAACCATCCGTGTTTCAGCCTTTTAGGTTTTAATTGTAAAGCAAATTTATGTTTCATGTAGAACACGTTTTATTCCAGCTAGATCTCACAATACCCACATTCTGGGGTTTATAGTTCAGTTTAGTCACGCTTTCATTTGTTCAGTTGCCTTTATCATGCAGCATCTCTAGTGAGCAACTCTTCTGGAACCTTCTCAGGTCGTTTGGAAACTTTGTCTGCACCATTGCCAAAAGCCCTGATATTAAAGAAATGTCATTTCACTGGTGAAGTGCGGACAACTGTCCAAAATGTTGATGATAGTCTGTATTTTACTGATTTTTAGGGGAGAGAAATTTACATTTATAAGTAAGGAATAAGAATGGTGGGGAACTCACTGTTAGGCTTTGACGTGCAGCATTTCCTGGAACACCACTACTTCAAGGTTTGAAAAAACTCATTCTGAATTCTTTATCAAAGTTCTGACAGTCCCTGTAAAATGCTTTGCATCTCTTTCTTCGTCACATGATTTGATGATTTACATTTACACGTAAAACACATTTTTACAAGTGTCAAACTTTCCTAAAGAATCTGTCTACCAAAACAAATATTATGGGGAAAAATACCCAAAGTAGTATATTTCCAGTAGAAAGGGGTTTTTTTTCCCCTCACTGTTTGCTCTATAATATCTCTGGTCTGGAGCAGGTGTTCCAAGAGGGTTTAATTCTTTGCAAAATGAGAATAGTAGTTATTATCTGCCCAACCATAGCTTTAATTTTGCTGTGAGCACTGTAGTTAAATGCTTCTTAAATGTTTTCATTTAGAGAGCAATTTAAATATTATTGTTAGCAATTAGCAATTGCTCTATGTTCTAAAAGGTATTACTCTTTACATTCCTTTTTTGAAGCAGCGAATATGAGAAGATGATTTTGGACATGACCAAGACAAGAACTTGTATTTTATACTTAGGGTCAGAATAAGTTTGCTTTTGTGTTAATTCTGGGATAGTTGCTTGACTGGAGATAGGAAAGTAAATATGATATTAAGATATAGGAACAAAGGTTTCTAAATCAGATTACTTTAGCATCTGTATTCTTTTAATATTAGATGGAAAATATTTGAAAGCTTCGTTATCCAAAATACACAGAGAAAGTTTGGATGCCTTCACTGCATCAAGTCCTTATATCTACGGGAGTGCATCCAGGAACTCCTTCCTTCCCAAATCAGCTTTCCAGCATCGGAACAAAGCAGCAAATGCCTTCCCTCTCGTCTTTCTTCTTGCCCCCACTGTTTTTAATAATGTCTGTATGACATGCCAACAATCAGGCACATGCTCAGCCGCTGTTGTTGTCTCGTCTCAGCTGCCTGAGAATGGCTTGAGAGGGATGAGGGGTGGAATTGCACATCAAGGATCTCTTTTGTCGGTGGAGGGACCAGGAGAGCGTTTCCAATTTGCAGTTTGGCACCGGCACTGCAGAAGCACCACGGACGTTTGATACCCGCTCGGTTGCCCGCCACTAAACTTGGGGATCAATCACTGTGTTGTGACAGGATGCAGAAGGAAAAAAACCACCAAAGCACACATGCGCATAAAACAAACAAACAAACAAACAAAATGCCTGGAAAAAAGCAGGAAAAATCTGATTTTTATTTTGATAATAGTAGGACACCTCACAGATTGAGAATTTTATTGCAAATTGTGGAGGAGGAGCAAGTGTGTCTGTGAGTGTGAACATATATGTCTGTATTTCTCTTTCATAATGTCTCACAGACAAAACATTTCATGACTTTATCCCACTGACATTTTTTGAGTTAAACCAGGGATTGCACCGAGCCATTCTTAAGCAACCATTTCCAAGTTAGTCCAGGACTTCTTGTGGCATATCTGCATTCTTCCTAATCACTTGCAGTCAATCAGATTTTAATTTGTCTTTGTCTTCAGCCCTGCAAAGTTTGGGCCTGAAATTTTTTCTGCTTCAAGGATCAAAGGGTGTTTTCCCTGTGTGTGTCAGGCACACTTATGGAATGCTCTCGTATGTTTATTTAGCTCCATAATTATTCCACATTAACAAAAGCAGATTGTTTCAGGAATGTTTTTCAGAAGAGCCTGTTTGAAATCAGGCTTTGTTGGAATTATGGCACCTCCAATTCTGCAATTTTCCTTTTGAAATACATTGTAGGAATTCACTAGAAAATCTATAACAACCCCATTCAGGGATGAATGGCTTATTCTGCTTCTTATCTTGTTAATCAATATTGTTAACTAGCTGTGATGGACGTAATTAATGGAATGACCCTAGCCCCTCCTAATTAGAGATAATTGCCTTGTTCAGTCACATTCACTCTCCAAAATATAAGTGTGTGAGCATAGATGTCATAATTTATTTTAGACTCTGCCGTGATCATTATGCATTCTGTTTTCTTGTTAACAACTCATTTTAATTCTTACTCACCCAGTAAAGTTGAAAGCCTTAAAAAGGCCCTCTTACCTCTCTGAGCTGGATAGCCAAATAACACATTATTATATTGCACACTTACAGTCAGGAGGGTAAAATGAGGAGGGTGAAACCAGAGTTCCACTGCTTGGCTCTGGCTTCAATCCATTGCCCAACAGCTTCTCGGGATGTTGCCTGATGAGAGATGTCTTAGCTTGAAGTAAAATGGTGCTTGCATCAGAAAAAACCTTAGATTTTGGTATGCATTTCATGTGTCCTTTTATCGGCTTTATTATTTGTTATGCTTTTGCTGAGCTTCCTTGAAGAAGAACAAAAGGGTACACTTATTATGCAGCTATTTCATGAAAGCTATTTAAAATAACATTTGAGGAGGAAAAAACAAATCAAAATGAATAAAAGCCTGGCAAACACATGATGAAACGGAATGAATATCAGAGCTATTAAATTAATAAGCTTGCAAAGCATTATTTATGGTATCTCAATGGAAGTTTAGAAATTGATAGTGACTTCTCCAAATTAATTGAGTACCTTTGTTGTATTTCAGGAATACAGATTCAAACTCACCGTGCCCGTTCCTTGCGGAGAAAATCGTTCCACCTGCCAGAAACCTCAGGAGTTTAATCTGATTTTCATCTTCTCAAGGTAAACAGCGGAGGTGTTGACTCAGGATGGCATTCATTCAGCAAAGCTGTGCAGTCTGGGATTGTCTGCAGACAGTTGTCCTTGCTCTCACAAGCTGCCCATTAAAAGAGTGTTTGAAGCCACAGCCTGAAACAGATTTCACCTCTCCATGGCCAAATCTGCAGAAGTGCAGCCGCGGGGTTTGGTTTTAAGGACTGGCTGCTCAGGATGGGCTCAAGCATCCCCCCAGCTCCCAGGCCAGAGCTGTTACTCCTGTGAGAAGCACCTCACGTGCTTGTGGCTGGGGGTCATCCCTCAGCTGTGTCCCCAGAGCCCAGTGACCCACAGAGAAGCACGGGATCAGGCACATCTGCAGCTGATAGGACTGGAGGGGCAGAGGATGGAATGAACGGTCATGGAGGCTCCAAGTACAAATTTTTTAGATATTGCTCTATTGACTAATATTCACTAGTGCAAATCAGATGGAGATACAGGGGTCCACTTCGAAAGAAGGGTGTCATCTGATCAGAGCTGTCTCCTCAGAGTTAGCTGGCTGCTTCCTGGTGGCTTTGAGTTGTGGTGAGTGGCTGAAATTCCAGTCCTTTTTGCTATGGCTGGGAAATCTCCCCGAGTGCCCACATTTCACCATTAAAAGTACATCTGCTAATTCTTCCAGGATAAATTATTTCTGTACGACACTAGTTTGCCCCAGATTTACTAAATTTGGTTATTTCTGTCATAGCTTCTCATGCAGGAATGACAGCTGGAGTGACCCACTGAGCAGTGAACAAGGAAGATGGAGCACTGACAAAAACAATCCCACCCCTGCTGTTTCACTTTGCTATTCCATTTCTGTACCCTCTTTTTTGCTTATTTTCTCTGATCAAGTGTCTCCTGGAGTCTAATTGTTTTTTTAAAAAGAGTGAGAGCTCTTTTCCTTTTCAGAACAGTTCTCCTGAATTACAAAATTTGTCTAAGCCATGTTTTCCGAGTCCCTAGCATCTGCACATCAAATTTTACAGTAAAATAAAAATCTCATCTATGGTGTGCTGAAGGTTTTAACTTTGAAGTATTTGGCTAATTTTAAGGGTCCTTCTCTTGTAGAGTTCAGCTTGCAACTGGCGTGATTTTGCAGAGAACCAGGTTCCCCTGTGTGAACTTTAAACAGGATACTGGATGAGAGCTCATGATTTTCAGAAAACATTCAGTGATATGTAAAAGAAGCAGTAGATTGGACTGAATAACAGCACAGGAACAACCAGTTCTGTATTAAGTCTGCCTTGCAAATCTACTTCTGCAAGTCGATTTTTGATTCTGCCAATTGCTGCAAATGTTGTTTGCCAGTACCACGCATCAGTTCATGGTAAGTAAAAGTCTCTTTTTTATCAAGCTGGTTTTTTCCCCTCATTGTCCCACTTAAAATGCTGATAGCTTAGCTAGAAATAGTAAAGTTTCCAACCAGGATGTCAAAGCTTTGTTTCTTTGACTGGCAGTCATCACCTGGAAGGTGTTACACAGCACACAGTGAGCAGGGCCATCTCCCCGTGTCCTCCCTGCATAACTGCAGAACCTTTTGGAACCCTGCTATAGAAAACTGTCAAGGCTTTGGGCCTCGTTCCTTTGTTCTCAGCTATTATCAAAGCAGTATTTTCCCTTTTCATATTGTCTATGTTGGCATTTTTGTTTCCGCTGAAATGTTCCTAACTTGAGCTTCTGAGAGGAGCAAGTGTTTCATCTGCTTAGGGTTGTTCTCAGTAAGGGTGAAGGACCCAGTAATTTTTTGGACTGAAAGAGGCAGAGAATGGATTTTTCCTGATCCGGTTTCTATCTGTACATTAGGTTTTGTTTCTCTTTTACTCCTTGCATATCTTACTGGGTTGATACCAAGGACGTTACGGCTCAGGACTGTATCCTCATAGAGCTTTAAAGGACATTGTTCTTGGCTGGTTTTTCCAGACACTGCTATAATGCAAACATAAAAACAAAAAAGGAAAGAAAAGAGCGTAAGATTATATGTGCTGTTTATATTCATGTTTATACCTGTAGGGATGCGTTGATGGGGAGGTGTGGTGAAATGATAAAAAGGTTATGAAAGGTAGTTATTCCTTCCTGTGAAATCAGGAACTCTTAACAGCACCAATTTAATTCTGGGAGTGCAATGAAAAGGACCGGGATGATCTAATGGTAGCACAAAAAAGGAATTGAAAAATTTTAATGGAAAAATCTATATTTCAAGCACTGGCAGGAATATATTTATGCATGAAGAGTATTCTGTGATTGATCTGCAATAAAACTGAGTGAGACACAGAAACAACACAGAGATGTTTGTGTCACTCTGCAACCTCGACTGGAGATAAATATGAAATACACTCATATTTCTTGGGAGATCTGTTTTAAGCTTTCCTCCTTCCAACGTGCCCTTAACTTCTGCAGTGGATTTGTAACCAGTTCCTTGCTTCTGGATGGAGTCATGTTCAACTTTTTGACCCATGAAATGGCTTCAGAGTTCTGTCCTCAATATTTAAATGGTTGCATTAAACCAAAGAGCCAACAGTTCCCAAAATACATGTTGAGAGACAAGAGCCCTGATTTCTCTCAGTCAAATCTCTTTATCCCCTATTTTCTGTTACACAAAGAAAACCATCTGTCATGTTGTCATTAAACTTATTTTTCTATTAACCACAAAGTAGAAAAATGTCTGGTAAATTGAAGTTGCCTCAGTCTTTCAATGGGTTTATTCTTTTTTAAAATGATTTGCCTTGGTGATGTTAAAGGTACTTTCTAAATTTGATGATTCTATGAGTGCTGGGGGGGTGGTGAGGATTTATATTTTCTCATTATTAATATAAATTGATTTGAATGCACAAAGAATTGACTGGAAAGAAGTACTGGAAAATATATTGAGCAAAACCACAAGGCTCCTGAAATGCAGAACCCACAATCAAAATTACCAGCGTGTCTCCTGAGTTTGAAACACCAAAGTCACACTCCTGGCATCAAATTTTACATCACCTACCTTGAATTTGACATCCTATGGTTCTTTAGGAAACTCTTTAAATATTACGTTTCTTGGAACAGACTTGAACTCAGTATTACTTAGTTACAGTTGGTCTGATTAGCTAAAAAAAAAAAGAAAAAAAAAATTTGAATATATTATTTTCCTTACTTGGATTATCTTTTCAGGCTAAGAAGGATCTGGTTCAGAAATGAGACACAGGTCAAAGATAGCTTTGCATCTCTTATTTTTCAGGGCCTTATAGAATTCTTTAGTGGGAAGAAATTAGGATAATTTTCAGCACATGGAAGGGAGAGGAGATTAAAGATCAGGAAAAAAATCTTTCCATCCCATCTTTCATGGATATCTGACATCAGTTCAGTAATACCAGTATTTTCTTTTTTATTTCAGAGTCTATAAAAAATTAATTACAAAAATAAAAAACCAACAAAAATGGCCAGGTGAGTTCAAGTGAGACTTGATATTTACACTCAAGATTGAAAGTCCAAAATGAGGAGCTGTGTAAGGTAGTAAATGTTATCCATGATTCATTGCCCAGAATAACACCTTGCAAAGGAGATGATGTCTCAGATCCCCCCGAGATAAAAGGAAAATCTTCTGTGATATGATTGGCCTCTGCCTCTAGAAAACAGCATGATTTATAAAGTACTTTTTGCATTAAGGCAAGTGATGGAAGAATCAGGGGAGACAGTGGTGAGGCTTTATGATAGAAATCTTATTTTCTGTCCTGGCTTTTAAGATTAAGCCTCGAATTTTGTAACACTTGTGTCACAGCACCACAAAACAACTTTCAGAGGAAGCTGAGTAGTTGGCAATGCACAAGGCAAACTGAATTCCCTTCTGAGAATATGCAGAAGTCATTGGGGCGTCTGCAGGCTGATAGACACAGTGAGGAGTGTCTCCAGAATGAAGTATTAGTTTAAAACCTTACATTTACTGCATCATATTCTCTAAGATTCACAGATTTTTTTTAGCATTTGGAGGAAAAACTCACAAATGAGATAATTGTCCCGCAATTATTGATAGAATGGGATGCTCAGCAGTAGGAAAACTAATCTGGAATTCAAGTCAGGGTAAGGGAAAGTCATTAGCTATGCTGTGTAAAGCAGACATATACAATCAACGTGTGAATGTCACGTTTGTCAGGCCAAAGTGATGGGAAAAGACTTCTACTAAAAGAGAGAAAATTGAACACATCTATAACAGTGCAGGATAGTTCATATCCTGTTGTAATTGCAGTGCACTTCAAGCAGAATGAGAATAGTGGGGGCTAGAGGGGGGAACCTCTCCTGAGCTTTACAGCAGCACTGGAATATGTGACAAAGGTAAAGGCTTGGAAGGTGATGTTGGGAAGAAACCTGAGGCCAAGCAATGGAGATCAGGAATATGGTGTGGAAAAATAAAAAAAAATAAAAAAAAAAAGGCAAAAAACCAAAGCTGAATTGAGTTTTAGGCAGCCAGGGAAAAAGTAACTGCAAAAGAACCCCAGATGGTGCCAGGGAGAACTGATGGTTCTGCTCCTTCTCTCTGCTAAAATGTGTCAAGTGTGCAAGATCAAAGTGCACATGGTGATTTGATGGCAAACGGAGACGTGTTAAAAAATGAAACTACTGTGGGAGTTTGGATATGCGTTATTGATAGGTGTGTATTGGGTAAGATATTTAAATATTGCTTCTTTAAGTACTGCTGCTCACTCTCGTGGTGCGAGGTGAATGATGCGCCACCAAGGGCAATCCTTCATGGAGGAAAAAGCTGATGAAAACCAAAACTGAAAATGGAAATGATATTACCTCATCACCAAGCCAGGAATCCCAGATTTATTTCAGGCTGTGTCAGGTAAAAAGGCCAAAAGCTTCTGAGTGTGCACAGAAGAAGGAAAGTTTGAAGGTCACTGAAGGTGAAATAGTTCTTGCTTGGATTCCTGAGGTATTCTAGGTGCTGTAGTCATCGTCAAAGATCCCATTATACAGGAATAATAATGATGATAAATAAAAGTTGTGAATTAAAACTCCAAAGCACTGGATCACTGCAAATGAAGCAAGGGAAATAACAGGTACAGACTTGCCAGCTCTGCACAGTGCTCTGTGAGGGGACAGAGGCCAGGACAGTTTGCTCCAGTGCTACCTTCGAGGCTGCTGTTCTCCCCCATCTCTGGGTTCATGTAAATGCTAAAGGGGCTGAGAAGCAGTGCCAGAGAGAGGAGGAGATGCCTGCATTCCCGCAGTCAGTTTGGGAAAACCTCTCCCTTCCGTCTCACAGGGTACTCCAGAAACACAAGCGGCAGCTTCTGTGTGTTAAGGGATTGAAACAGTAAATTTTACAGCACAATTCATCAGTGGCGTCAGTCAGATTTAAGAGAGAGAGCAGGTTTTAGCAAAGCTGCACAGATTGCTGTAGCTGAGGTCAACAGCAAGCTCCTGGTGCTTTTAAAAATTGATTTTACTGAAATCTTACTCAATTTTCTTAGTAATAAAGGCCTCCAAGGATTTAAACTGCTGTAAGCAAGAGCAATGTTTGGCCGTGTTCTCTAAGTAGGTGTGGCTTAGCTCCATTACAACTCCAACTCAAATAATAACATCCTTTAAAAATGGAGGGCCCTTCCTAATATTTTAGTGGGCAATTTTTTGTTTTCTCTTGTAAAAGCTGGGAGGTCATAAGCTCAAAGTCCTAAAGTCTCCAAGAAACCTATTTGCCTCTTTTGGAAAAAGGCTAAAATGAAATCAGACAGCATACGTGGAAGGAATATAAATATATTTGCTTATCTGACAAACCCAGTGCAGATTGTTTAATTAAAAAACCCCAAAAAACACAAAACCAACAAAATCTTGGCGAAATCAGCATGGTTTGGTTATTTAATTCTAGACAAAACATTTGAGACTGTATGAAATAATAGAAAATGCTGTCTTTATTATTCTAGAGCTCACAAGAATGTTTTACAGTCTTCTTAAGGAAAGCTAAAGGGCAGATGGCCCAGCATGTATAGGTCTGAAATTGATATAACAGCAAATTCTTTAGAAGGAGGGGATGTTATAACTTGTGTTTTAATCCAAAAAAAAAAAAAAAAAGAAAGAAAGAAAGAAAGGCAAAAAAAAAGAAAAATCATTTAAAAAACAAAACCAAAAATAAAACCCCAAGAAACAAATAAAGCTCCCAGCCAACCTAACAATCAGGACCCATAACATAAAAGATCTGACCCTCTCTTCTGTCCCTTCTGGGTCACAGATCTCAGGCTTTTGCCCTTTTCTGGAGGTGTTTGCAAGGTTGTCCATCCTTAAGCAGAGATGGAGGTTCCATTCCTCCTTCCCCTTTCTGTGATTTATCTCAGGGGTTCTTACTTCTGTAAATGCTGCAGTTTTTGTTCTCTCCTGGGCAATGGTAATAATTCACTCAGCGGCCATCTTAAAGCAAAGTATTATTTAAAACAAAGACCCATTAAAGGGAGCACATCCATAAACCCAGCAGAGTATACTGTTTGCATAGACTGGGTTTCAGTAAAACCTTCCTTTCCACAAGACCCGCTGCAAGGCATCTTCTTTTTTTTCATTTTACATAGGGCTCTCATTTTATGTCATTTTTGATGAGTGTCATCTTTTCTCAAGAAATGCTCTTTGATTCAGTGGGTTTTGGATTTTTAGCTTTGCAGCTTGGCATGACATTAGTGTAAGTTCAGCTTAGGATCCAAATGGGGACTATTTTCTACTAATTGTCTCCAGCTTTTCCTGGAGAGGAAGTTTGCAGGGGGTTTTTTGTTTTGTTTTATTATGGTTCTTTTTATTATGGTTCTTTTTCTCTATGTGTTTTCTACAGCTGCCTTTTGAGCTAGAACCTTGCATTCATTTAGGAAAATCCTGCAACTCTTTGTAATAAATTTCCCCCACCATATTGTACAAATTATTTAATTGTTACTTCTTTCTTTTTATGCTGCTGCTACTTTTCAGTTCCAAAGCTGATGCATCCAAAGGAAACGATTGAGTACCGACTGGTTTATTTCTCTCATTAAAGTCTCTAGAGAGATGACTGATTTCAGTGCTGGTAAACCTTTTCCAGCTACTTTAGTTTGGTAATACAAATGACAGAGGCTTTCTCCATTTCTAGTACCAAAAAAGTCACATCCACATTCTTCCAGGTTTTGGTGACAGCTCAAAGAAATGAGAGAACCTCTTTAAGCAAATGTTGAAGCCAACAGTCCTTTTAAATGAACTGTCTGTCTCACAAAAAAATAACCCTCATGAATAAAGGAGTTTTAAAGATTGAAAATTTAGTGCAGACAAACCAAAACTAATATTGCAGTGGGAAAAACTTATTTTTTTTTCATGTTGAAGAAAATAAGAAATCTTCGTAATACATTCTCCTGACACAGACAGCACATCTCCAGCTCAGAATGAGAAATATTTGCATTTCGAGCCCTCTTTGGTGAGTTAGAAAGGTTAAGGAGCTCCATCCTTCAGTACAGAGCTTCAACTGGCTTCAGGATTGGGGAGGAAAGCCTAAAATATCATAAAATATCCTATTTAATGGATAAAGGCTGCTTGATCTAAGATTGACAGACTGTCCTGTTGTGGGTCATTTAGGCTGGGAGAATACTAATGGTGTATAATTATTTATTGCATGTGTTGTCTAATAATTATAAAGAATAATATTTAGATAGTGTTAGCTTAGCCTCCTGCAGAAACTGCAATTCTTCATTGCCCAAGCGGCCATGGAGATTAATACAAAGCTACCTCGTGCTTTCTGGCAAAGTAATTAACTCATTATAATCAAGGAGAAAACACTGGAAGACTGGAGAGCTTCTCAGCACGCTCCGGGTGAGCTGGGGTGACGGGTCAGGAGGATGGGGACGTTTCACGGAAGCTGAAGTCATCCAGCAGCACAGGTGTGGCTGCTGAGAATGTGTTCTGCACCCAGCTGAGGGGTGCGTGCACCCAACTGACTGCAGCTGGGGGGAGGGATCGTGTGGGAGGCTGCAATTAGGGGCTACCTGAACGCTTTCCGGGCTGTTCCCTGGCCGAGCCCACAAGCCAGAGGCAGCGCGGCAGCGTCTCCAAAGCGTCCTCGCCGCTCAGCAGGCAGCAGAGGAAACGCGGCAGAGAATCACAGAGCCGGGTGGGAAATGCGCTTTTTTCCCTCTTCGGGCGGCTCGTGCCAGGTAGCCTGATCTAAGGCAAAAGCGTTCCAAGAACAAAGGAGGCGGAAAGGGCTCAGTCCAAGATGCTTTTAATCCGGTGAATTCAGGAACTAGCCTGGCGAATTCAGGGACTGGAATGGCCCCGAGAGGGGCAGGGAGCCCCTTTTTCAAGGGGGGCGGTAACAGAACGGGAGCAATGGGGAACAGGTAAAGGGGAGGGCACAGCAGGGATGCAATCCAATGAGGGAGTTTGGGAGGCAGGAGCTGTAACACAGAACCGATGAAGAACCGAACTTAACAGAACTTTCCAGACCAAGGGGAAGAACAAGCTTCAGGGTGCCACCCAGTGGGCTGCGGCTTATACCTCCGTGCTGCTCATGGAACCCCCCTCAGACCCACTGTCTGAGGCGGGGAAATCCCCCACTGTATGGCCAGGGTTTGGTTGGCAGTGTGGGGCTGCAGCCTGGAATCAGGCTAAGCCACCCCCACAGCTACCTTGCCTATCATGGTTTATTTTTGCTGTATTATGGTTGCCGTGTTATGTTGGTACAAGCTGAGGTTGTCCATTTGCTTTCAAGAAGGAACTTCTGAAGGACCTGTGTAGCCTGACAAACTCTGAGCTTATGCAGCTGCTAATTATTACCTATGGTGCTGTTCTCAGTTTCCAAGTTGATTAATCTCTCCCCAAAGGCCTGAATGAAGCAGCTTTCGAAGCAAACAGGAACTCTCTGTCCACATGCAGCCATTAGAGTTGGGAACAAGCCTTTGGAAAAAGTTTGTCACCTACTGAATTCTGATTTTCCTCTTGGGTGGTGGCATTTAGTTGGAATTAGAACCATATGTACAGCATGCAATCAGATGTCACTCTTGCCATTATGAGCAAAGGTGTGAAATGATTTCATGCTTTGATGCTGGATAAGATGTTGAGGGTTCTAAGATAATTCGACTTTATGGTCTTTTTCCCATCTTGTTCTATCCCCTGATGTTTCTTTGGATGTGGACAGAAGTCACGGTGCCAGTTCCATGAGATAGAAGAGAAGAAAACTTTGACTACCAGGGGGAAGGTGAGCTCATTTGAGAAAAAAACAGCTAAAGAACAAAAAATATAAAAGTACCTCAATCATTTGTGGAATCTCAGGTATTCTTTACTGTAGCAAAAAAAAGATAAAATACAATAATCCACGGTTAAATGCAAAAAAAGTTCCCTGTGGAAATGAAACTGTTAAGGAGTTCTCACATGTTGTGAACGCAGACTCTTCAGACTATTTGCATTCTGCTGTTAAAAATTGCAGTTGGCCATGAGTGTTTCTCTCTGTTTTTTAGCTGGCAAAAATAGACGACCTATTTTGCTGTCAGTGTGCAAGCCTGGCTCTGCAAAGACAAGGGAATTCTTCCAATCCAGCTCAGCCAGATTACAGAATTTTGCCTGTGCATTCTCCAAGTGCATTCCGCAGACTGGATGCTGATCTCTAGTATTAAAAGTGTTGTCATATGTATTTTAAAATGTGTCTGCCTATTTTTTGTCCAACACTGCCTTGCACTATCTTCTGGAAAAAAATTAAAAAGTAATTTTGTTGAAAGACATGAGAATAAATAATTTTATTTCTTGGTTATCATTGTTTTTGTCCTTACAACAGAAATTTCTGAACACTCTTTGTGACCTGCAAGAAGAAAAACAAACTGATCAAACTTATCATTATGCACTTTATTGGAGGTCTGCCAGTATCTCCATAATACAGTCTGGTTTCACAGGATTCATGGATTTCTACTGTAAGTGCTCCATCCTAAAGCTAAAATTTGGCAAGCTCTTTCCTGATAGCAATTCTCTCTCCTGCACATAAATGTTGCTTTTCTCTGAAAACTGGCAGTAGTGCTGGTGAAGCTTTTCTTTTATGGCTTCTATAGATTTTTGTTTACAGATAGGTAAATTCAGTCTAAGTGCTTGGACTGTCACCTTTTTATTGCATATTTAACAAATGATTCAGGCTTTATGGGGGAAACTTGCAGCTAAACTGGATTTGCATTTTGCTTTTCTACTCTTTTCCATCTCCACGCTTTTTTCATTATGGGAGTGGTGTTCACTTGCTTCATAATTACAAGTTCAGGTTTGCTGCTGCTCGAAGCTGAGTTTCTTACGCTGTCTTGTTAATCCATGTTTCTGGATTTTCACATAATTGTTATGTAGGTATTGATTGGAAAGGGCTATAGCTTAGCTTTAGATGACTTATTTAAAGTAACATTTCGCACTTCATTATCATTTGTTTTTATTGCATCCTGCCTTCTACTCTTCCATATCCTGCATTTCCTCATCTACTTGCATTTTCAGGTCGACACTGCGCATTAGGAGACCTTTGAGTTATGCTGTAAAACCTCTCCCAAAGAATATTTAAACCAAGTAAATCTACTTGGTGGCTCCTTCTTCCTCCTTGGTCACCATCTCCAAGACTGGCCCATGTCAGACTTTGGATGAATTCAAGCTGCAGTGGTTCCATTTATAATATTTTTTACCTGAACACTAGTTAATATTAAAACATGCATATATAGATAGATATAGATATAGATATAGATATAGATATAAAAAATAGATACTCAGCTGGTTATTTGGTGGCCTAACTGACCACGGAACAGTTTTAAAAAGCTGTCCCTGGTATGATTTATGTGGAAAAGTTCTGTCACAGCAGGTCTGTGTGAAGGGAGGTGTATCCACATCACAAACAAGAACCTTCATAAATAAATCCCAGAAACTGAGGGGGAAATGTTCTCACTCCTCCCAGCAATCCCATGGAGGCACAGGCGAGGCATCACTTGGGGAGCATTGTTCTGCCTCCTCCCCGAATAAATGGAGGATCGTCCAGCCACCTTTCTTTATGAGTAGTGAACCTGTCATGAGTTCTTTTTGTTTGTTTTTTAAGGAAAATACTTTAAATCTCTACGATTAGAAGTTTCGTGTCATTCAATTAATTAAACAACGCCACTCAAGAGCCATAAACATTAAAAAGCTTCTTGGAAGCAGGCTGTGGCCCAGCCCATTGGATAAATTGATTGATTACTTCAGTGGCTATTCCTAATAATCTGTAGCATTTTTTCATTAGGCAGAAAGTTGTTTTCCTATTTAGTATGCAAACGTGGGATCCGGAGCATTCTGCCCATGTGTTATGATTTCTTTTTTCCATTATACAATCACAGAATGTGTCACCTCCCTGTTTACAAAAGAAAAATGTAAGAGATAAAATTTGTGTTTAGTAAGGATTTTGATCTCCAATATATTAAAGAAATTAAAGCCCAGGCTTGGCAGAAAATCATAAATCATAGTTATGTGTTTCTCCAGCAGGATTTTATGGATGCTAGGGCAAAGATATTACCATGTGCACTCTGGTTATGTAGAAATGCCACTAGAGGCTATTTTCTTTCTTCAAAGGTGCCCTTTAAGCTCACAGAAAATTACTCTTAATAGAGTAAACATGCAATTTGCACAAAACTAACACAACGTGCGTCACAGAGAAAAAAGCCTGGTGAGAAATTTGTTATGAATTTAATCTTTCTTTCCTGCTGAGAATTTTCCCAGATTTGTTGATTCTTTTTTTTCGTGTTCTTTATTTCAAAATTTTCCAAGTGTTTCTGCTATCGATTTTTTTAGCTTGAGAGGTTTTCTTTCCTAAAAGTTTGATACTAAAATTTTCATTATATGGATTATGCCATTTTTTATCCTTTTCTTCCTGGATGAGATGAGTTCACTAGTGCTGAGATATCTATAAATTTGGAAAGTGATTGCTATGAAGAACCTCAAAAAAGTCCTTCTTTGGAAATATTTTTTTTGCCACTAACAGAAAACAGAAGTTTGTTGGGTTTTGGGTTGATTGTTGTCCTCATTCTTCCCCATCCCCTAGCCCCCAGATTTGTCATCTTTCTTCACCCTTTTAATTTTACCTTTTTCTCACACCTCAAAAAAAAAAAAAACCTATTTACCTGAAATCGTGAAAGAAAGATGTGGCTTAGAGAGACCAGAACTAGTATTCCTGAGAACTTAGTAGGGTTTTAAATATCACACTTTTCTCTGCTGTACGAAAGACCTCAGTGAAAACAGTGGTGTATTCTAGAACATGTTGGCAAAAAAACCCTTCAAACAGAAGCAAAATAGTTTTTATTGCTAGGGAAAGTTATATTTTGAGGAAATCAGTGTATATTTCTGGCCTTTTTGCTGCAGAAAAGCATCTTTGTCAAATGAATGGAAAGGTGTAGTGAAATGAGCCTTGAGGAAGACAAAGGAGGACAGGAGATGTCTTCCTCTGGGCCATACATCGTTAACTGTGCGACCAGACCATGCTGCTCCTGCCTTTGCCCCTGCAGGTTTCCTGCTCAAGGTCTCCGGGCATATTTTCCTTCTTTTGGAAGTCTGATCACAGTGGAAATAGTGTAGATGGTAAATCTGAGTGAAAGGAAGGGCTGGAGACATGAAACAAATGGTATTCAATTTGATGATTCCTTAATTTGGTTGATTGAATAATCAAGCCTGGAAACAGGAAAGGAGATTAATGTCTTCACATTAATTTTTAGTGCTTATGTCCTCCACTGCGCTCTCTTGAAGCAGAAACCTGTCTGGCTAAGCTGACTTCTCACAGCTTCCTCTCTCCTTCGCTTTGACTTCCATACATTTCCAACTCCTCCAGTGCAGTGTAGACCTGGCGGAGTTGAACCAGATGTTTGGGGTGTGCAGCAGAAACCTGGGCACAGGTCCTGGCTTGCAACCAGTCCAGCACCTCCTCTTCTGCTGCTGCTGGGGGCAGGAAA
The DNA here is from genome assembly GCA_013389985.1 of Dryoscopus gambensis. Classification (NCBI taxonomy): domain Eukaryota; kingdom Metazoa; phylum Chordata; class Aves; order Passeriformes; family Malaconotidae; genus Dryoscopus; species Dryoscopus gambensis. The sequence continues at coordinate 23,758 of WEIT01040807.1, forward strand.
GCAGCATCACTGCTGAAGCGAGCTGGCGGTGCTGTGATGTTTGATAAACCTGGAGCTCAGGTGCTGCAGGCAGCAGTTCCCAGCTGTCCTGCTGCCACTGGGGACCCTGAGGACACAAGGACACACAGGACAATGAAGAAGGAGGTTGTTCAGATGTCCACCATACTGGTTTGAGAAACACTGGGGCTCAGTTTCTCTGCTCTCACAGATTTTTGATGTAAATTCTGCTACGTAGCTCCACATCTGTTGCCGATGGCTCCTCTCCTCCCATCCTGTTGCTTGCTGTTTGTACAGACAGCACATGCATTCAGAGGTAGACTGTACTATGAGGATGCATAACTTTGGTTTGGAGTGAAATATTTATTTGACCTCAGTATTATTCAAATATTTTCCCATTTTCCACAGAACCACGCTGGGTGGCTCTGGAGACCTGAGACGAGTCACTTGGGAAGAGAGATGTCCATATTCTGCAAAAATGATCTACAGAAGGGGAAGCTTGGGAGGCGCTGCTCTGCAGCGATTCCCCCTGAGAGCAGCGGAATAGCAGCATCGCACGCCTGTTTCTCTGCTCTGTGTTCTGACAGGTACTCTGGGGCCTCTGATGGGCTGCAAGGACTGAAGGAAAGGTGCAGGCATGAAGAAAACGCTTCTAAAAAATGCTCATTTAACGTGGCAGCTTCTAGAGTAGAGCTACGCACTCCTACAGAGAGCAGCTCTTGGGTGGAGGCCCCTGGTCCAGTTTGGTTTAGTGTTGGCAAAGTCGGTCTGTTCCTTGGGGCCGGAGCTGCGGCCCCGCGTGGTGCGGGCTGCACCGTGGGCAGCCAAGGGATGAACCATGGAACTGGCGTTTCTCTGGCATGCCAGCTATGGCTGGAGTTTGAAACTGCCCAGGTTTTACTGCTACTTTGCCGTCGCCTCCCGCCCAGGAGAGCCCGGTAATTGGACACGACCGGATCGTACCTGGCTACAGCACCCACCCGGAGGCTCCCGAGTTACGTGACTCGTGTCACCCCCTATTGCAGAGCCGCCGCTCCGTGTGACGGGGCATCTCCCGGGGCTGGGGCTGGGGACAGGCTCCGGGGCATCTCCCGGGGCTGGGGCCGGGCTCCGGGGGCATCTCCCGGGGCTGGGGACGGGCTCCGGGGCATCTCCGCGGGGTGGGAGCCGGGCTCCGGGGCATCTCCCAGGTCTAG
>WEIT01040807.1:34083-50437 GCA_013389985.1 Dryoscopus gambensis
TTTGTAGAAAACCTAGAGTGACAAGTTACTCTTTAAATAAATTACAGTTAAAGCACAAAAATATATTTTAGTCCGTGGTAGGCTTCCCACAAACTTTGTGGAGTAACAAATAACAACAAGCGACAAGGGATTTCTTAATTTAGTTGCTGAGAAGTTAGAAGGCAGCTACAGGGGATTTGTTCTTGATTTTTTTTTTTGAGAGGCAAGGCTTTTTGAGAGGTCTCTTTTGGAGGGGAAGAGAAGGATTAAAGGAAGAGAATAAGAAGGCAGAGATGAAATGAAAGTTGGATCTGAATATTAAAAAAAATCAGACCAAAATCCAAACTTTTCCTGATTAATGACAAAGTTAGGAACCCAGAATTCAGCCCTGACAGGGATCTGAACAGTGAGCAAAGCACAAATTAAGAAATTCCTTGCCTCCCTGAAAGTCTGAGCTTTGTTTACATTAGTAAGCCTCGTGCTTCTGATTTACCAGTGGTGAATTTCAACAGAGGCTGCAGTTAAGAAAGGGTAGAGGCATTCTTACCATTCTATTTAATCTTCCTCTGACAGTGCTTTCTTTAAAAAAGAAGAAAGAAAAATAAAAAAGAAAAGCAAAGCAAGTTATGTGTCCCCGGCTTTAATGTTCATGGAGAACACTGGCTTGAGGCATTCATATTCAGAGAGGTTCTGAGATGGTGGGGGCCTTACACTGCAAAAACTTTTCTCCCATGCGTGATTTACCTCAGAGAACAAATGTCCTAGCAATGCTTGAGAGTTCAGCGTTCCTGGAGTACGTGGTTCCAGCTGTGGAAGATGTTCTGTGCTCACCCAAACTCTCTAAAGAAAACCCAGCTGTAGGGGAAACTCATCAGGTTCTTTATTCCCAGCTCGCCTACCCACCCTTCCTCTCATGCTTGTGCCATTTTTTCTGTCCCTTCCCTCCCAGAAATCAACATGCAGCCAGAAAGGGTAGAAGGCAAAGATCATCTTTTTCTGATTTTGAGGGCTGTGTGTCCAGTTCTTTTTTACTAAAAGCTGTTTACCAGAAAGGGGATGCTTTGATCCTATAGATGCCCAGAAGAAAAGATACAAGAGAAGAATTAAATGTTTAATGGCTTTGCTTTCCCTGAAAGATGGGCTGGAGCTAGACAGAGGGTGCTCAAGAAATTAAAACAGAAGTTTTCCTTGCAAACCAAGGAAAGAAACACTGGAGAAGAAGAGGTGTGAGGAACATGCTTAGTTTGTGGAATAGAATGGAAACTCGAGCCGTTTGTGGTAAGGTGGTGGAAGCAGAAGAATAAGCAGAAGACAGGGGTATGAAAAAGTGTCTTGTGGGTGAATGGGAATAGAGCAGTCATTTAGTCATTTACCTTTGTTATAAATATTTGTGTTTCTCACATACGGAAATGGTGAGGAAAGATGTTGGTGAGGTTTTGGTTGCAAAGGCAGCCAATGAAGGTGGGGCAATTCCATTTTTCATACGGATAGCTCGGCACACATGTTCTGCATTAATTACCTCCATAAATTCTGTTAACCTGGCAAACAATGAAAATATCATGTTGGTGACATCACTGCATTGGAAAATAAAAATGGGTTCAGCATCTTGATTTTCTCAGCATGACATTCGAGGAGATATCTTATACTACTGGCATTTTACTCCTGCAGTTTGCACCATGATGTTGAGTCATTTGCTCTGTGGGTTTTGTCTGTGGGGCAACCATGTAAGGACCCAAGCAATCCATGCAACCTGGAGCTCTTTATTCATGGACATGGAGAAGAAAAGCTTGACAAAATTATCAGGGCCCACTTGAGGACGTGGCTTTCCAGCTGTAGTGCTTCAGGATTCTCAGAATTGTTTCATGATTCTTGACTTCTGTGTTTTAAACTTAGAAAAACAAAACTCAACCAAGCCAAACCCATCTCTTTTTTTGTTGTTTTTCTGTGCCCCATGCAAGGAGATCCTTAAAAGCAAAATTTTTTTATGAGTTGTGGCATGCTGCCAGTTGGGTCACTTGGGGGATATCACAGCTTTTTGACAAATGAATAGTCATTTCCTGGACTTATGCTCTGGTCCCTGTCTCAAAAATTTCTGTCCTCCAAAGGAGCATTGATCATTTGCTGTGTTTTTGTTGATTTCAGGACCTTGAATATGTTTGAACTGCAGTAAAATCTGAGGGAACCTTGGAACTTTTAGCTGTGGATCTTGTGCGTGCCCAAGAGTCTTTTCTGTGACATTTTGGTGTCTGGAATTCTAGAAGCTGAGCGTGTCATAGTAGGTTTGGAATTCTCAGCTTACCTTAAGTGAACTTGGACACTGTGACTCAACATTTATTTTCCCCTTTAAGTTGCTAAAAGCCTTCCTAAGGGGGATCTTTGTCACGCTCCAAATCTACCAGACCTTCAGAGAGCTCAATTCTGTAAAACTAGTGAATACTGGCAATTACTTTTTTCTTTTCCCCCAAGGGAATGTAGAAGTAAGAAGAGTTAGATGTGCAGTGTGGTTAAACCTTTCTGAGAAGTGCTTTAGAACTTACTAAAATTATTTGAGTAACGTTTGCTGTTGAGTTTTGGCTAGACATAACATGTGGTGCCATTTTCTGTGCCTCAGGGTTTGGGCACCCAGTGGGACTGACAAATATGACACATCCTACAAGAGACCCTACTTCTATTCTGGGCTGATAAAAGGCAGGGATTGGCACGGTTTAGGTAACTGAATCTCATCCGTAGTTTCTGGGTTTTTTTTTTTCCCCTCTGAGAGGAAAAAAACCTTGGGTTTTGGAATTTAAACTGCCTTTCAACGCAGTAGCCCCCATTTTGCATTTGCATGTTTAGCATGCTGCCTCAGTGATATCAGATTTAATGCCAGAGCTGTGGAATGGAATAAGATCTGTAGGATTTGTATCTGAATGTGAGTTCAGCTAAACTCTAATTCAGGTATCCTGAAGCTTTATGCCTCTTGCTTTTTGTAGGAAGAACTGGAAAAAGACCAATTGGAACTGTTTAAAAAAAAACTGCAAAGAAGTGAAGGCGACACAGTAATTTGGAACCCATTAGGTTAATCCATTTTTAATTTTTATATCCTTGTCTTAATGAAAAGAACTGGCACATATCAGCTTACAGGAAATAGGCTAATAAAACCGAAACCTTATTAGGCCCCTTTGATAAACAGTGCATTCCAGCCCACCACCAGTCATATGTTTTTGCATACTTGGAAATCGAGCTTTGTGCCACTTTAACAATATCAAGAGAACGCTCATGTTTCAAAGTAATAAAAGAGAAATAAAAATCTGCTTTGCCTGTGTTCATCGCTGAGAATGGGTGGATGGTTGTCCCTTTTCCACAGGCGGGCTCCATAGTTAGCAAAAGGAGGAAGACCACTGGAGAGCTTCCACTTAGCATGGAGTGCAGGTGAAGTTTTTATTTACAGGCATTCCTGCGTTTCTGGTTGCTGCCCTGCATTGCCCCCTTCATGGCAGCCTTTTGAGAGAAACCTGCAGTGAGGGGTTGCTGCTTTGGCTGCTGCTTCTTTTTCAGCTGTAGGAAAAGCTGAGTTATCTAAATTTGGCCTCAGACACTCTTGCGGAGTGTGTTTGATATGAAAAGTGAAATCTGGGAGGAAGAAAATTGAATTCTTCCTCTTCAAAAGCCACGGGAAGCTGCCATAAAATTAGAATTTGCCAAATCATCCGAATTGATGGTGGAAGCTTTTATGTTCTGCAGAAGCAATAATCTCTAGGGTAACTTAACATGTTTTGCTAGTCTTTTGTCTTTTCGTCTGCTATTTGTAACAAAATCTCTTAATTTTGGAAAGTTTTTACTGAACCTTTAAATGAAAATAATGGAGGCTTGGTCTTTTCAGTCTTTTCTGAAGATTCCTGTGTTCAGTATTGCAGCAACTGTTTTTTAATTCCTTTTGGTTTTCACTTCATCCCTTGCCCCCACGCTGGTGGAGTCCTTCAGTCAGCAATTTAACCAGAGATTGAACATGACAGTTGCCAAATTTGGAATGTTCTGCACACAATCATATTTGTATTGTTCAGCGTCACAGCGCAGGCAGGGAGGGTTGAGAGCACAGACCTCACAGGGCTGTGTCTCTCTCAGGACTGCAGCCTGGCCTTGGGCTGCAGCAGAAATCTCAGGTTTGGAGAAGAGTTTTTTGGTAAATGGGCCAAACTCTTGGCCTGTGGGTTGGGTAAGTGCTGCAAAGTTCTACTGGCTGTTTTTTAGATCATTTCCTTCTGAGCAGTGCTAACATCTTCACTCCAGTGTCTGAGGGGAAATGCAGGACTGTAAAATCACAGGAGGCTTGACTTTTATTATTGGACAAGCAGCAAATTAGGCTACTTAAAACCAGGCTTCACTGTTGGACACCCTTTTTTATTTGTTGTCCCTTCCCAAAGGTTTCTTGGTCTGCCTTAGCTGGTTTCAGCATGATTTTGGCAACATCAGCGTGATAGCTGATCCTAGCTGTTAATTAAAATTGCGTCAAAATGCAACTTTGGCCTTGCCTGAGATCTGCCAGTCTGTCTATAAATTTTGCTTCTAGCCCCAGAATAATGCAAACAAGCAAAGGTGATCTGCTGCCGCTGCTGGGGCAAGGGAGAGTTGGGAAGACTCAGGTCTGTACTTAGGTGGGTGAAAATACCTCCCCCTTTGCCGGGAAGGATTCACCATTCCAAAAATGTACCTCAGGCTTTGCACTGACTCCACTCTGTCCCACCCCAAAACCAAGTTCTGGCTGACTTCCTGCCACAGAGTATTTTCTTTGCTGCTTGGGATTATATGGCACATTTCAATTAGACGTTCGCTATTTTAAATTTTTTTTTAGGTTGCATAGCAAATTTAATTTTTCCCATTTGTTGGCATTTTTCTAATAACTAACTAGTGTATTTCTAAACTGGCAGTTTGATGCCAAAAATGAAAAGACAACATGGTGGTGCAAGGGTTTTTTATGTATTTTTTTTTTAAATATTAATGGAAAATGTCAATTAGATGAATAAAAAATATTTTCTATATCTTTTGACATTGGCTATTTCTTTCCATTTTCATTGTAAAGAAGACAATTTGGAAGTGGTTTCCAGTGGAGAAGTTGTTTGTAGGTGGCTCTCTGAATATTTCAAGTTGCAAGACAGTGTCTCCTAGCAGGCTTTCCTCCTCATTGCTTCGGCAGTGAGGGGGATCTCCGAGTGATTCTACCTGGCACAACATTTGTTTGTTTATTTTCTTTCTTGGGAGAGGTTTTATACTGCATTCAGTTCATTGCAGCAGTTATTACTCCACGTGTTTCTGGAGATGCCACAGCTTTCAGACTGCCTTCAGGAATCATTTTAGTTTTAGGGTTCTTTTCTTTCCCTGACATCACTCCTGATGAAACATGCTGTTAGTGAGCCCTGGACCATCACTCCCAAATCTGGAAGCAGTTTCTGGTAGCACGAGTGTCATGTTCCACCCAAACCTCCATTTATCTTCTGCTTGATGCCATGAGAGGCAGAGTGAGGGAGCTTTGCATTTCACATCCACATCCCTACTCCACTTCTGGAAAGAGATTAATTTTATCCCCTGGAAATTCACATGGAGGGAGCTGATGGTGCCTTCTCTTGTGGCTGTGCATGGGGAAGGCCAGAAGGGTCAGGCAGGAGAGACCCTCTAGAAGGAGAACTTGTTCTTAATTGGCACTTTGGGGGTATGCTGCATTGGCAGAAATAGTGCATTGTAGTGTGGTGAGCAGGGCTGTTGTACAGGGGGAATAAATCACTGATTTTCAGAGTCAGAAGTCATGGCTGCTCAACCTGATACCAGTAATTCTCCCTCAGAATTACCACTAGCTTTAAAGTGAGTTAATTACATGATGGGAACCAGTGCAGGACACTGAGATTGTCAGACAGTCCTTTACTTATTTATTTAAAGGTGCTTTAGGAGAGGTCCTCTGTATCTCCTCAGCACAACCGGGAATCCCTTCCAAGGCATTCTGTTGGAAAGAATCAGTAGCAACAAAACTGTTCAGCTTTTTTAAGAGTTACCTATGGTGACTGGCTGCTCAGCCTCACAGATTTTTGTATGAACCAGCTGAGTGATGCTCACACAGTTTTGCAGGAGGAGTTGGTACAAGCAGAGCAAATGAGTTGTGTGAGAAACTCGTAAACTTCTTTCATCTAGTAAGTACGTGGCTATAGGCATTTGTAGGATATTTAACTATCGGCTTTCATTTAATTTTAATTGTATGTGGAAAAACAGATGAGGATCACTCTGTAAAATGCCTGCCAGTGAGGATCTGACTGAATATACCTTCATGTAACTCTTACTGAATTGGTTCACAAAATGGACCTGGCCAAATGTTGTATTTTGTTACACTAAAGGATCTATCAGGATTGAAAGAAGTTGTAATGAGTTAATGTAGGAATCAAGTGCTTGTGTAGAGTTTTACTCTGTTTCTTTTTACATAGCCGTACAAATCCATGGAAAAAAAAATCACACAATGAATTTCTAACCCATTCTTTATGTATTTCTTCAGTCTTAGTGTAGGGAAATGCTGTTTTCTCCTCCAGTTTCCAGATTAATATTAGTTAGTAGTAGTGTTAGGACATACAGTGACAAAATGTACCATTGCCTCTCCCTAGCATTTTTGTCTACAGACCAGGATTGCATCTTCTAAGTTCTGCATTAATTATTTCCTCTCTATCGAGGTGTGCAACTGTCTCTTGAAGTCACAGGGAAAATGAGTGTCCTAGAAGCTTTTATAAGGGAGAGGGAGGTGTTTTTTTCAGGTTACTGCTTGAAAGGAAATGTGTTTTTTGCATTTGAGATACAGTTAAAAAACAGCACAACACACATCTGAACCAGAAGCCTCCTAGAAGCAGTGTGAAAACCTCCCTTATAAGGGTTTCTATACTATAGTGAAACAGGTTTTAGTGCGGAAAAGTTACTGGTTCCAGTCTGAAGGAGATGAGGAAGTGGAAAAATTGTTCTTAACTTCATAGGTTTGATCCTGTGTATTTTATCTCAAGTTGCCCCATGGCCGAAGCACCTGCCTGTCGCGGAGGACACCGAATATTTAATTGGCACCCATGTCCTGTTGTGATGCCTGTCAGGGCAAGCTGGACCTGCTGGGCAGGTCTAGAGAGGGGAAAGTACCAGCAGGCTGTGGGTCCATTGCCTGGTTATGTTTTGCAGATGAAACTGATGAGTTTGGACTGAATTCATCAGTTTCAGAGTGGCTGCAATCATGCTTTCAAGAAGCTCGTTGTTAAAGAATAAATATATCACTTAAGTTCACTCCCGAGTGATTTGCCTCAGCCACTTCTTGCCAAGTGATTTAGCTCAGGAGTCACGCTTCCTTCAGCACCGTGCAGTGCAGATGCAGGGCAAGCAGATCTGTCTCATCCCGGGAGATCCAGAATCTGTGGGAATTTCTACCATCAAAAACGAGAAGTGCGCTTCTTCCTCTTGAATTTTTATTGCTGTTTCCTTTTTACAGATGCGAGCCTTGCTGCAGAATAGGCTGCCAGGGCCCTGTGCACTCAATAAAGGACTGGCTGGTTTTCCTTTGTGTGCGTGATTGAGGACTTGATTTGGAGCTAAGAAATGTGTAGCACTGGATTATGTTCTTTCTGTAAGATTAGTAAAGATATTTTGTTTATTGATGTAGATAAAAACAATGCTGTTTTCTTTTAAAGGGGAGTGTAACTGCAGGGGGAAACATTTTTCCCACAGAGATGGCAGAGCAGCTCATTCATGGCAGTATAGAAGTGCAAATATATCCATACAGAGCACAAATATGTGTGCACATAAATGTAGAAAATATGTATTTTTAGGGTTCTTTATGACAGTCTTATTTCTAATACTGTACACCTGTGTCTCCTTCTGTACATCCTACTTAACATCCTAATTAATTGTGTAAAAACAATGCCTTTAGAGCTCTCTTTTTTTTTAAGTGCTGTCCAGAATTAAACAGCAGTTAAAAGGAGAGTGATGAAGTAATACAAACAGCTTAACTCAGCTGATTCATAGATACTCTCCCTCATATTTTTGCTTCCTATTCTTCTGTTTACTTGGAGCACCAATTCCCAGTACTGGTTCTGGCAGCACTGACAACCCTTCAGGTTAACAAATAGAAGATGAAGCTGCTCCCGTGGCCACCTCTAATAGATCTGTCGTTGTCAGGTGTTAAAATTTCCTAGCATATGCTGAGATTTATTTTATTTCTCATTATCATTAATTTTCATACTGAAAGGGAAAAAAAAAATAAAGGGGGTGTGGGGAGTAGTGAAAACACTCAACAAGAGTAAGCCCAGATTGCAGATAATAAATATTATAGTGTTGCCATGCTGGGTATTAATACTTCATTCGCTTATATTTATCTATAGAGGGTTTTTGGGGTTTTTTTTTGTACAGTATTTTGTATAAATTCACCTGTTGTGCCTTATGTTGATAAAGAAATGGTTTCTTAGGGAAGTGTGTGATCAAGCACTTGGAGACTATATGCCCAAGATGAGGAAAAGAGTTTATTTTTGTGCTTGTAGGAAACAAGTAAATGAGAAAAGAAGAATTTAATTTGGATGCATGTATTTATTTTTAAATACCCGTCATGTCTAAAAATAGGTATAAACCCACTGAGGTTTGATTGACTGGAAAATGCCTGTCAGACTGTTTATAAATAAAATCTTCCTTCTTACCCTGAAAATTATTGCATGGCACAAAAAAGAAAGGTAACGGCAAGATGAGCAATCAACTCATGGCCCCCTTTAAAAGTAGGTTTGTCTGAACTTGTAACATTGTAAATAATTAGTTTGGTATCTAATGTGTTACACATGACATTTAGAAAACACTACTGCAAGACAATCTGAGAACAAATTAGATCAGAAGGAAGGAAGAACTGCAGAGAGGCCTTTAATCAGCTTTCATTATTTATTCCTGTATTCTGAGAATATTATAGATGCCAAATCAAATAAGGCCTTTAATAAAATAATGATTCAGATATTCAGATCTCACCAGTGCAGTTGGATGCATTGACCCAAATTTCAGGCATCCAAGGGGAAAATGCTGTGGTTTGTGCAGCTGATAGAAGAGTTCTGTTCCCACCCCCTGCTGCAACTAATTTAGCCAGTGATCCATTGTTTGTTTTTTGTCACTTTTCTGGGTTTCAGAAGTTCCCCTGTCTGCTCTTCATAGTGTTTTAAGCTAAACAAGACAATTCTTTTCATTTGTCTGTCTTTTTTCTTCTGTGCAGCTTCCCTGCCAGGCCACCTGAACAAATCAACTGCTCACAGGGTCCTCAGAGAAACACAGCTCTGGGTCCGGGTAACTGAGGTTACCTGGGCAGAGGCAAATGAAACTCACTCCTCTTCCTTGTGTCTTCTTTTGTAGTTAATCTGCTGGATTCGAAAACAATTCAAGGGGAGCTGGGCTGGATCTCCTACCCGTCACATGGGGTGAGTTCACTAGAGTGTGAAATGGAAGTGCTGCTGCAGACCAACGTGCTGTTTAACCATTGTTTCCTCTTCAGAGGACACCGAGCAATAAGGCTGGGTCTTTGGAGCTGCAAAATTAGTCTGCTCTGAATGTGCAAAATAGGGCTTACAGAACTGTGGGCCTTTCTCTTTAGAACATGCATCCCACTGCAGGTAAACGTAAACCCCAGGAAGGGTTCGCTCCTACTGGAGAAAAATGAAAGCAAGAGGTGCACTGAACAACAGCAGCAAAAAGTTCTCTTTAGGTACTGCTCCCTCTTCTATCATAAAGTATATTTCTAAAAGAGGTCATGGCTCTGCTTCATGGTATTATTTGCTAATTTGTTCAGATGGAAGTAGTGGAAGGTGAAAAATGTGTGGACATAAGTGACTAATGTAAGTACTTGTTTGTAACTTCTGTGCTGAATTTTTGCTGAACTGTTCAAGTTATGAGTTAAAATGTTACTAAGGAAATGTCTACGAAATGTTCTAGAGGTGGTTGGTGGGGTTTTTTGTTTACCTTGTATCCAGATCTAATGAAAAGAGGCATTGTATGGGAAGATTTAGAAGTGCAGTCTTACAGCACCTGTGCTTTCAAACTTGAGAACTCCATCATTTGTACATTTTTGCCAGCAGTCTCATTTAAAAATTTTTTTGGTAACATAATATTGATGACTAAACAGTGCATATCTGTCTAGTGGTGCTGATACGTGTTCACTCCCCACCTTCACGTCTCTGTGGAATGTGTGTTTGTGTGCAGGAACATCTCATTGCTCTCCTCCTGGTTTACATGGTGCAGATATGCAGGGTGGCTCTTGCATTCCTGCATTCTGTTTCCCCAAACACAAAAACACCCACTTGGCAAGCTGAAACCCCCATGTCCAGAGCTACCCTTGCTCTCAGAGAAGGCTGGGCTGTCTAGTCTTTGCTGAAAGAAGACACCTGTGAGACTTTCTTTTGCTGTTCTTTCTTTGTTTTTGTAACTTTGGGCAAGCTGTTAATTCACCTTTATCGCTTTTACAGAATCAGTGTTAACAGTGCCTTTGCATCTCTGCCTCATGGGATTCCTTTGCTAATGTTTAAGTTGGGCCTTCTCAATATTAAGCATTATGCAGGTGTTTAGCAGTGTTTAAGGATGAAGGTTTGGTTTGTTTCTTGAGTTTACATGTGGATCTCTCTCTCTGTCTCTGGATAAAATTGTTCCATTCTCATGGGGAAGAAGTGGGAAGAGGGTTCATGTTTCTTCCTAGTGGCTTTTTCTGCTGACTTTTCCCAACAAGAAATGTCTCTAAACAGGATGTCCAAGAGGGAACTCTCCAGCAATTTCTAGCTCATCAGGGTTTGGTTTTTTTTTGTTTTCACTTGCCTTTTTTTTTGTGAAGCCTTTCTCTCCCAAGCTCCCGCTGCTCCTCGGCTTTGCTCTTCTGCTCTGTTCAGCTCCTTGCAGCTGTGCAGATCTGCTGCTCTGCTCCCTGCAGCTGTGTCTCTCCTGCCTTGGATGCCTAAAGCAGTTGGTAGGGAATGATGCAGGGTATCATGGGGGCTATAAGGAAAACAGATGTGCTGCATTACCCCACCAAAAAGGGCCCCCGGATCTGTCAAAGCCAATTTTATTGGCTTCTGCAAGTTTTGGTCAGGTAAATCCAGCCCAACTTGTTGTTTGCGTGTGTTTGTACATGCTGTTCCTATTTACTGCCATGTCCATGGATATCGAAGCCAAAGTAAATCATGGAATTTCACTGATGTTCTTACAAGTTAATGAAATTCTTAGTTAAAAATCGCACGGCAGTAAATTAATGTAAATCATATGCTGTGGCTGTTTTTGGAAGAGAACTGAGGCTCTAGACTGTAGTCTTCAAAACACCTTGAAATTTTAAGCTTGCATATTGAAATATAAATGTAAAGCATAGAAATAGCAATGTTTATCCTATCCCAGTTGGCATTTTGCTGTAAACGGTGACAACTTTAACATTGTGTGAGAGAGGCGCCTTCTTCTAACAGCCCTTTATTTATAGTCAATTAATTAAACCTGGTAAATATGTCTGTGTCTGTCTCTGAGCTAACTAAAATATGAACTTAAACTTCAGTGGAAAAACATTATAATAAAGATGTCACATCACATTGAAAGATTGCTAATAGCAGAGCAGTGATTTACAAGGTAAAGCTGATAGAGCTGCACTGGAAGCTGTGACTCACAAATGAGAGTATTGGTGTTGTGCCAGTTCCTCTCGAGCGTGCAGCAGTGTTCACATAAATGTCAGTACACCAAAGCTGGTGACTTACAGAGTTTTTAAAAATAATTTAACTGAAGTGTTTAACAAACCTCTTGGTAGGTTAATAATTTTATGCTGTTGATAGATGATACTGAGTGATTTCTGGCAAAATGACCCAAATCGACGGGCTCTTGTTTCCAGCATTCAAGGATTCTTTATTCCAAGTTGTCCTCGACTTGGGCATATGTAATAATAGCTTTCCAGAAATTCCTAAATATTCATGTTAAGGTTTGCAGCTCATTTGTATTCAGGGGTTTGTGTGATCCCCATGAGCACACTGTAATGGCAGTGGGTTAGACCCTGGTGAGTAATATCACCCTGGAAGAATGTGATCTCTCCTTGAACCATCCCACACAGCCACAGCCTCGGCTCCAGGAACACTGATCTGGTCAAGCTCATTAAAACCCCATCAGCACAAAGCATTGGCCCCTCCAGATAGCAAGGCACCGGAATTAAAAAATATAATAGCAGGTTTTGCTGATGCTTGAGCATGATTGGCAGCAGCCACAAGGGCTCTATCCTGTGCCGCCATCCCCAGCACCTGCCCAGGCAACCTTTTTGTGATGCCAATCAGTCCAACAGCAGCTCCATTTCTATAGGTTTCATTAAAGGGGAAAGAAAGAAGAGCTACTTAGTCTGTGCAGAGTATATTATTGATATGCTGATTAAGCATAATGCAAATGATCATTAACTGTAATTCACATAAATTACAGCAGCACAGATGTGGGGGTTGGGAGGATAAAGCAAGTCACTTTAATAATATACAATAGAAATGTGATGGAAAATTGATACAAGACAAAAAGAGTACAGTCTAAACCCTGCTCTGCATATTCATGGTGGGGAATTGTATTGGTTTCAGCATCATTTTTTAGGGAGAAAAATGTATCTGACTCCTGCTCCATGGGGGTTTTTTTGGGAAGTTTGAAAAAAATAAACACATTCGTGACATAATCTCACTCCATTGTTCTGCAGTCACCCTTGCTTGTGACTCAGTCTTTACGTGTTTATTAGTCAAATCTATAGACCTGAAAATTTTGGGCACATTTTTTTCATGTAGCCAGTAGAAAAGTAACAGAGAAATCACTCTTATCTTGTTTTGCTTGTAGCTAGAGGAGGGAATGCTGTGGCATTTTTTTACTGTCATGTAATAGATAACTGTTAAAAAAAGAAACCAAACCAAGTCAGGAAAAACAAACCACAACAGAAACAACCCTAACAAAAAAATACCCAACCTCAGTGTGTTCTGTACATGACTAAAGTGAGTGAAATGCAGGCAAAATTTAAAAGACTGATTGGAAAATAAAGATCCTGTCTTTGATCTTGACAGCTTTCTAAATCCCTCCGTTTCTTCAGAAACATCAGATTTCTTTGAGAGCTGGCCATACTCATACCTTAAACTTTCGGGCATGTAGCTTGAAATCTGGTGTGGATAACTTGGCATTTTCTTAGTGGTCACCCTGATGGCCATTTGAACAAGTCAAGCTGATCATTTCACTAATGGAAACTGGTTCACCAGTATCAGAGGAGAGAAAGGTAACATTCCCTGCTCCTGTAATAGTTGGTGGTGTGCTGGGCAGGCTACAGCCTGCGTGACTGAGATTAATGAGAGTTTTTCCATCAACCAAAAATTGGGTTAGAATCAAAAAAAAAAATCCAAGAGAAAGTGAGGAAAATGCCTCCTTTCTTATATTTCAAAAGCCTGAAAGTAGTTTGTCACATTAGCCTGCATTGCGGCCTACCCAGGCTGCTGGCAGCCTCCTTGGCTTCATTTGTTCTGCCTTCAATAGTTGGCTAATGCGTGGCACTATAAAAACTTGTGGGTCTTTTCTTTTTGTGGGATATCATGGACAGAGCGACTGCAGAAGAGCCTGACTTTTATAAGCAGTCCCTTGTGCCTAGGTGAAGGTAGAGGAGAATTTGTGCAGAGTGACATCCTGGCTCTGATCAAGGTGCACCCAAATAAATGGTGTTCAAGAATCAGTTTCTCAGGCTGCTGTGACTGGAAAGTTTCTCTGTTATACAGAGGATGTTTTGCAGATTAATAAGTATTTCCACGAGGTTTGCTTTCCTGCAGATTTGTGTCTTGCTGTTAATTGCATCGTGTCCTGTAGAAGGTTAGGGGTTTGTTTTTCAGTAGGTCCTTAATGCCAGTGCGTTTCCTTGTGTCATGCTTCAGCCTTCCCCTCGGCTGGCCATACACAAAGTTTCTCTTCCTTGCACAAGTCTCATATTTTCACACCACTGTGGAATCTCAGGGCAGCTGAGCTGTCAAAAAACCCTTGAAACTGGCCAACGAAAATACAAAACTTTATCAGACACCTCATTTTAGTTTTCTTTTGATGCTGATTGACGTCTTAGCCCGAGTTCGTTTTTTGTCTGAAACCAAACTTGACAACTTCTAAGCAGTACTGTATGTAAAGCGGGCAGTGTTGCTGAAATCACTAGGTGGTTCTGAAAAGGCGTTTCAAAGTGAACCCAGTGATATCAAACAATTGGTATGAGACAAAAAACTGAAACTTAAAAGATGTCTTTGTAAGATAAAAAATTAAGTCCTTGTTTTAAAAATGAAAACAAACGTGTTGTGCTCTATACTTTCTTTTTCCCATCCATTAGCAGTGGAATTTCCTCAGTACTTCTTAAAACAATGTGTTCTGTTAAAATCAAGATTTATCTGTTTTGCCTGAGCTCTGGGGTCCTTACAACCTCATACTGTTACCCTGCCTTCCCCAAGTTGTGTATCATGTCTGAAATGCAGGCAGACTATTGTGACGATTGCAAGTCAAATGAACCACTTGGGATTCTGGTTTTGTGATTCACAGACTTTGTTTTGTCTTTCAGTGAGTGGCTGATTGGGAAAATAATTTTTTTTTTTGTTAATATGCTCATTTTTTTTTTTTACTTCTGTCTGTGCTTTTGGGGTGCACTGAAAGTTTATTTGTTTCACTTGATTCTCCTTTTTCCAAAATAGGGAAAGTGTTAAAAAAATAAGAATTTTCACAAGTTTTTCCCTTCACCGCCAGTTTTCTGTAGTCAAGCCTGTGCTCTTTCTCATTTTTAGACTTCTTGTTTTCTTCCTGCTAGAATAAAACTCTCTGAATGTATTGCTGTAAAGTGAATGATTTTCTTTTGAAGAGGGACATTTTAAAATCTGCCTGATTTTTGTATTTTTTGAAGTCTCTTCATTCACACTCAGAGCCTTGAATCAGAATTCAGTGGTGGTTTCTTCAGTTTGTGGGTGTTGCTTTTATACAAAATTCGAAGAAGTAAAAAGAAAATTATTTGTACTGTACTTTTTTCCCCTTTCTGGTGGATTTTTCTTGCAGCAATATAAAGCTATGAGATAGGCCAGATAAATATGTTAATTCTCTGAATATTGTTATATCGATGACTGCGTTTTGAATAAATGCGAGTTTTGTTGACATTTTCAGAAGCAGTGTGTGAGTAGTAAATGACAAATTGTATTTTTGGTGTACTTTAGCTGGCTTTGACTTGTGTTTCATCTGTGCACTGTCTTCTGCTACTTACATTAAGCAGACATTTAAAAGGGAAGTTTAAATCAAAAAAACTTAAGTGGAGTTGACTAAAGAAATAAGGGAGATGCTTTGGGGGAAAAAAGATTACTTTTTTATTTTATTTTATTATTATTTCATTACTTCAGAATTTTATTCATCCCTGGTCTTGTTAGGAATTGTTACCAGAGACAAATGCCTTCCTTTTTAAAATGTGGAGCACTGTGATATTCTTAAGATGTGTTTTTTTTTGTCAGTTGTAGTGTGCATTGCATTCATTTGAAAAATTCAATATGATCATAACGGTGCTGTGTTTTGGTACATACTTAAAACAGCTTTTAAGTTGATCTGAAGGAGAAACTGTGCTAGTTTCAGTGATTATTATTAAGGGAGGGAGGCTTTTTTTTTTCCTACTTCTTTACTATGTTACTTCAAATTATGAGATTTCTATTAAAAAAAAAAACAAGTTGCAACAAGAAGAAGAAGAAGGACAATAAGGGCAATGTCCTTATACCATATTTTATAACAAAAAATATGGACACCCTCCCTGTATTTTATTAGCCTCATCAGTCTCTTTATTTACCGGTAATAAGGTGGCTGACGGTTGGATATCAGTTTTCTGTGGTTTCAAATAAAAAAGAAAAAAAAGGAAAGAGCAAGTTTTGGCTTCTCTTCCAAGAGTTAAATAAAGATCTTATTTAAAATTGGAAATGCAGATACTTCAGCTTCCAATTTTCCCTTTTAACTTTCAAAGCTTAGAAGCAACATCGTTCTCCTCATGGGCAGAATTTTATTTCTGTCAGCATAAATCCAGACCATTTGTGAGAAGTTCTCTCAAATGGTCTCATCGCCGTGAGGTATTTTTCATTTCGTAAAGAAACGCTTAGTTCATAATTTTATTCTTTTGTGCTGAATTTATTTGCATAAACCAGAACAGAATAAAGTAAATACAGGAACTGTCATGAAATGCAATATTATTTATCACAGGGGCACACCGCGTCGGTTTTAAGACTGTTTGTATAACACCAAGTCCACAAGACAAGCAACTCCAGCCTCCAGTTAAAAATGCCCATGAATGTTTTCTCCTGATAGCTAGGTCCCAATAGTTTGGGTAGGTAGTTTGTTCTGGATTTTCTTTCTTTCC
>WEIT01040807.1:50518-88978 GCA_013389985.1 Dryoscopus gambensis
TGTAAGTATTCGGTGTGAGATGATTGTTGTTCTGGAAGAGTACTGTCTAAGGTATGAAGGTGTGCTGTCAGAAGGAATTGGGAAGGGGGCACCAAGGGCGCTGATGGCTGCGCAGGGCGAAGGAGCGAGACTCGCAGGACGTTCCAAGGCAGGAGACACGCGTCGCTCTATTTCCCTCTTCCCCCAGTCTTTTAGAGTTGTTTGCGAAAATAGCCTGAGGATTGTGTTAATGAATTTCCTAATTTCGCCCGTTTTAACTTGTCCGGAGCGGCTCCCAAGCCTCGCTGCGAGCGGGAGCAGCGCCCAGCGCTGGCCGGGAGGGGTCCCCGGGCAAAGGGACAGCGCCTTCCCTTCCCTCCCTGCTCCGGGCACCCTCAGCCCAGCCTGGGGCAGCGCCAGCCCTGGGGACGCTGCGGGACACCCAGGGACGGGCTGCGGCTCGGTCGGTGCCGTGCGTGATGATGATGATGATGAGTATGGTGAGACCCACCTCGCTGTTCCCCTCCCAGCCCCCCGGCATCCTGCTGGGTGCCCTGCGGGAGGGTGACAGGCTTTGTGGGGCTCTGGGACAGCGTCCCGATAACGCCGTGCGCTGCGGGGATGTTGATGTTGGTGTTGGTGTCCTGCACCAGCGGGGGCGGCGCGGGCTCGGCCAGCACAGCACAGCACAGCACAGCCCAGCACAGCCCGGCTCGCTCGGAGCGCAGCATCCCCGCTTCCCGTCCCCGCTGCTGCCCTCCCACTCCCGCTCCCGCTTCCCAAGCCCTATCCCGCTTCCCAAGCCCTATCCCGCTTCCCAAGCCCTCTCCCGCCTCCCAAGCCCGCGGCGTGTCCCGGCAGGTGGCGATGTTCCTGCGGCGGGGAGCGGGATGCTGCCCCGCACCTCCCGGCTCCCGCATGGACAGGCTCGCCACGATTTCGGCAGCTGCCGTGGGTCCCTTGGGATAAACCATCCAGCTCCGGACCCCAGCGAGCAGCCGGTGTTTCGGTTCTTGGTGCCCTTGGTTCGGTGTTTGGAGCAGAAGGTGCTGTGGTGAAACTCGTGTTTTGGACTCACGTTGTGCTTTTAACCAGTGGTTGAGCTCAGTGAAGGTTGTGTGATGCTAAGGGCTCTCCGCACCGCGAGTAGATACGATCGCACACGTAATAAGGTGGTGAAATCTCAGAGCTTTCCTCTGACATTTGGCCGATGTGTCTGTGGGTTGATTCTTCCCGCCTAACTGCGATGCCTCAAACTTTATTTCCAGCTGTTGGGTTCCCAGAGGCCCCGAAGGGCAGCGGAGTGATTTGATCGCTGGTTGTCTGTTAGCACGGGGATGCGTGGGTGAGTGCTGGGCTGCGATGTGGTTTGTGTGCTCTTGCAGTAGACAAGGAGGGGCAGTCAACACCATCCTTCCTCAAGAGCCTGACAATTGATTTTAGTTGGACTCCGGGGAGAAAAAAAAAATTGCTCTGTGTTCATATTTTTAAACAAAATAAAAGCCGAACCCCAAAGTGAATCTCTTAAATCTGGAGGAAAGTTTCTGTTTGCAGTAGCTGAAACTTAGTTTCTGAATTGGATGTGGACGTTTATATGCTGCACTTTCTGAGTAGAAAGGTAGGAATAAGTATCCTATATCAATTGTTTATCTTGGAATGTTAAAGGTAGATTTTGACCACTAATCCTTTAATTAGTGCCTGTTCAGACTTCACTGATACCAAGAAAAGCATTATAGTGAATTAAGTTGGTTTAAGTTAATTCACCCCAAAGTTATGACTGATGGGAGAGGGTGATAGTGTTGGTTATGAGTCAGGCTGCAGAATGGCATAAATCAGAATCTACTTTTCACTTGGAATCTTCATTAAAATGTCGCACTGAAATGTGTCTTATTTTCAGAGATGTAGATTACCAGAGACATATTAAAATGTTGTTTAGGAGAGCTGCCAGGAGCCCATTTACTCCATCCAATCTCCTGCTCGGTGCAGGAATATTGCTCAGGTTCTACCAGGTCAGCAGCTCTGGTTTTGGATAGTGGAGTCTGAGGATGGAGATACCACAGCCCCTCCAGGCAGCCTGTTTTAGTGCCACAAAGGCTTCTAGTGGGTAGAATTCTGCCTGATACCTAACCTGAATTTCTCAAGACACATTTTGTGGCTGTTTTCTCGTCTTACACCATCTGCTGTTACTGAGGAGAGTTTGTGTTAACTCCCTTTCAAGTGGTTGCAGTCTGTGATGAGATCATTCCTCAGCTTTCTCTTTTTACAGGACTGAACAATCCCTGTGTCTTTGCAACATATTTGTCCTCTAACTTGGTATTGAACAATCCAATTAGGTGTGATGCCATACTCACTGCTATCCTGGCTTCCTTAATGTGGAAAACTTCTACTGGGATGGTGGAAAAATATCCAAGAATGGGATGAAGTAAAGATGTAGGTGCTTTATTTGTGTAACTGATCGAGCGTTTCAGTCTAGAAACACTTCACAAGCAACACTGCAGTTTAGTTTACATTCCTTTTACAACCGGGGGATTTAATAAGTGTAAGCTAAATGGGTTCTGGAGAGATTTCTTGAAAGATAAGAGCATAGTGTGGCTTATTTCTTCACAGCTCCTAAAAACGAGAAGTCTGGACTTAAACTAATTTGTGATCTACAAGCTCTTATCATGGGAGATATGTTGGTCTAAAATCTGAATGTTTTCAAGACCTTTTCCAGTCTGAAGAGCTTTTTTCATGATAGCAAAAAATCTTAAGATTGTATTTTCTACCCAGAAGGGAGATTTTGTTTGTTTAAGATTCAGTAACAGAAATGCTTTTTGGAATTAAGTGTTTTGAGATTTGTTTGTTTGGGGTTCTTTGGGATATTTGTTTGTTTGCTTTTCCTGTGGGTTTGTTTGTTTGTAATTTTGTTTGTTTGCGGGGGTTTTGTTTGTTAAAAAACCCAAACATTTTCTGTAGATAAACAGGATACAAAACAAAGCTGATTAAATAATGGCAGCTGAACTGAAGGTGAGAGCTCTGGGTACAGTGACATTAAAAGTTCAAGCCTGTGTGGAGAGATGCCAGGTGTGAGGGTGAGTGAAGTATCAAGATTGAAATCTCCAGAAATCAACCTGGATTTAAATTGCTTATGAAGCTGTTTCTGCTGCCTTCCATCTGGAAGGCTTGGAGCTTCTCTCCCATGTGACAGTAGGGAATAAAGATGCCACAACAACCTTCACGTTCCAGAGAAAAGACAGGACCCTTTGGCTTCTTTGAGAGGGAGAGAGCTTGGGTTAACTCCTGGTTTCCCTGAGACTCTGACTTCATATTTCAGAGATTGATTCAGAGACATTTGTGCCTATCACCTGTTCAAAACTGCACCTCTGCAAACACTCACTCGCAGTCCAAAGAAACAGGATTCACACTTTTCTACTTTTCACAGGAATTGAAATCCCAACCAGAGCTTCAGAAGTTAATTTTCTTCCTGACTGTGTAGTTTGATACATCATGTGCAGTGCATTCCATCAGACTTATGGGATGTGTAACCTGGCAAAGCAAACACTGCTACTGGAACTTGAGCGTTTATGTTCCCTGATATCCTTGTGTTACCTGTTTAACTTTCACTAATATTTCTGTGACACTTTATTAATAAACATAATGTATCCGTGATGGTAATTTAATTTTACTCCGAAACCTGGTAATAAATGTTTGACCTGCAGAGCATTTCTGGAGAAGTGTTTTAGCCTGAAGAACTGTTCAGAGGAGAAGCTGAGCCGCACTTCTCCTGATGGCACCGTAATTCAGCAGTGTGTATTCAGAAGTAAATGGTTTTCAGATTAGAACATCCTCTTACAATGAAAACATCCAGAGGGTGAATGTTAATCAGATCTTGTAGAAAAGTGCTGTGTGGATGAAGGACAGGCAGGGGTGATGAGGTAATGCACAAAATAAATGTGCAGCCCAGGTGGAAACTTTCCCTTTACCACGGGATTGATTTCCCAGAACCACAGGAGTCCTGAATTGCTGCTCCTGTAGGCTGGGAACTAACAGGAGTATCTAAAAAGTACCCACGTGACTAAAGACAGGTGTTGGTTTTAAAGCACAGAGGGTGGGATGGGATGGGCGGATCTGGGAACAAACCCCTTACTGAACTGCGCTGCCATATTTTTAATTTAAATAATGTTTTAAGAGAAACTTGTGCATTGTCTGTCTTGTGCTGCAGCAAGCAGAGGGTGGGTTGTGGGCTACATCACTCCTGACTTCCTGAAGGGTTTGGGATTTTTGTGTTTAAGTATTGATAAAGAAAATGTGAGCAGAAATTGAGAGAATGGAAAACATTTTGGAAATAGTAAATGCTGAATGTTGGTGTTAAGGTATTAGGAAAATGGATATATTTCGCACACTACATTTTGAAAATGCAGTTGTTGCATGTGACTGCACTACTGCAATGTCTTGATTTAGAAGGTGGAGGGCAGCATTAAACCCACAGAGCTAATTTACTGGGGTAAACCACTATTAATAGCAACACAAAGTGAAAGGTCTGCAATCTGTGGTATATAGGCTGCAGTGCGGTGACTTTGAAGACAGACCAAAGAAAATACAAAAAGTTTTACTTGACTCAGAGTTGTGTTTTAATCTGAAGAACGGCAGGTTGCAAAACAGAAGGTGTGAAAGAGCAATATAACCTGCTACTAAGTATATAATTTGCATTAAATATATATAATTGTGTTTATGTCTTTTGAAAAACAAAGAGAACTCAACAGCGGAGCAAGGAGGTGTCTGAACTGAAGGTTCGTGGATTCTTGTAATGCTGATGTACAAAAAATTTGCGGGGTTATATCTGCCACCCCATTTTCTGTTTACCATAAAAAGTATGTTTAATTGTCTCTGACATGTTTGGAAGTGAACTTTTTTTAAACCATATGCCTTTTAACTGGTGCATGGTAGAGCTATTTACAAACACTGGCCAAACGTGATGTAGGTTTGTTTGACCTGCTTCCCTGGTTGAGTTCAAGGCAGTGCTGGGACCAAATGTAAACAGGTTTTGTCATGGCCACTCGCAATGTGTTGTATTTAGGAATCAAGTTCATTTAGTAACTTAGGGCAGGGTTTTATTTCTCTTTGTCTATGCCTTGTTCAGAAAAAAATTATTTTAAAGATACATAAAATTGGAACAGTGTTGAATTTCCATTGTAACTAAGAGTAAGTTATGACTTCATGTAGGTGATGCTCCTGCACCGAACATAACAAAGAGACAAGTTAATGTAAATGTTTTGTGTTTTGGGGTTTTTGCCATCCTCTGGCATCCTAAAAGTGAGTAATGTTTTGTAAATGCATGAACCAAAATGAATATAAATTATATTTTGGCATCACGTCCTGTGCCAGACATTGTGGGATAAAGTCATGGCTGGAAAGGACAAAGGTGGAGTGCGTGTCTGAAGAGGAATCACTGGTTCAACGTGACTGTAAATGCCTTTGTTGTGAAAGCATAATGAGTGCAAAAGTGTAATAAGTAACCAGTGATGGCTGGTGTGAGCAGTGGATATGGTGTTCTGGGCTACTGGAGAGGTTACGGAATGGCATTATTAAAATGATAATAAAGTAAGAATGCTAAAAGGTCAAAATAAATAATAAAGATGTATTGTATTATCTGGGAGAGAATGGGCAAATAAAAATAAGAAAAAGTGAAGGCTCTTAGAAGTAACCCAGAATAATTTGATTAATGTGGAGTTTGCCTAAAACCAAAATTAGGTTAAAAACATTGTTTCAGTGTGCACAAATCTCTAAAAAAGTGTAAACCAGGAATAACGCAAGAAAGATGATACTGGGCTAACTGACACTGAGAATGGTTTGGTATTAGGTTTTTTGGTCCCACTTGACATTTTGTGCACTGAAATGAACAGGGATGTAGGAGAAAACAGGAGATCACAATATAATAGATATTAGAAAGGAGCAAAAGGAGATGGAACTAAGGAAGAGACCAAGATGAAATTCAGGAAGAAGGAGGAAAAAAAGAAAAATGAAGGATGCAACCTTTGAAATACATAATCGTGTATGAACACGCTGCAAACTGAGGAAGCGACATGCATGGCTTATAGGTTAATTTTTTTTCCTCTTGTTTGTTAGACCCAGAAGAGAATCCATGTTTGCTTCATGCTCTGGAGTCTGTAGGACAGCATTGTCCTTTGTCTCCACAGGGCTGTGTTCCTGAGGCAGTGACTCCTTCCATAGCAGCATTTCTCCCTTTTTTCTTTTATTTTTCCTTTTCAAGTCTCTTTTTTCCATTGTTCAGGAGGTATTTTAATGGGTAGAATAAATACAGAGTCCTGTTCAAAGATATTAAAGGATAAAGCAAAATTCTAGCATTTGAATTAGAATTCAAATATTAAAATTTTANNNTATAGTAGAAGATCTCTGTGGTAATTTTTTTTTTTTCTCTGAAGGTCACACAACTGCAGAAAGTTTTATAGCCATGCACACACACTTGCCTGATAAAAAGCTAAAAAACAACTCTGCAAAATTATATGCATTTAATACTCTATGCATTAAAACATCCACACCTATTTCATAACCTTACATTAGATACTTATTATCTGTGATAGTTCCTGCATTATCTGCATTATAGTATCTGCATTAGTTCCTGCCAGTTCAAGGTTTTTTATCAGTCCTGCTATACAAATCTTGTCTTTTCTTCATGCAAACAAGTTGGTATTTTTTAGTGTTTGCGTGCTAATTTTAAAAGACTCATCTAAAAGAAACTTATATTTATTAAACTAGAACTTCTGTTGCTGGTATATCAGAGCATCCAAATGCAATGCATGCAAATTGAGGGAAACACTGCCATGGAAATCAGATTTTTATTTTACTGGAAGTTAAAAAAACCCCAAACAACCACAAACCGAAGGAGCCTTACCATTTCCAAAGAAAGCAGCAAGTATTAAAAGAATTCAGTTTAATTCAAATGAAGGCTACAGACCAGATCATTGTATTGATATCAAGTTCTTTGTGATTGATGGTACAAGAGTGAATATGAAATTAATTTGATAGTCATTGATTTTGTACTGCAGTGTATTGACAACATGCAGTGTGATATCTGCCTTACAGAACTTGACTGCTTTCTTATTGCTCTTAAAGGTTATTCCTTATTTCTCTACTTCCTACCTCTTTATTAACATGAAGAAGTGAACACTCCAACCTTGCTGTTTTGAGCAACTCATTTGGATTCACTGGCATGGGAGGATTTGGCCTGGACCACTTTCATTCTTTTTGAGAAATTAAGTCTTCATTAAATCTCTTGCTTCTGAAGTTTTCAGAACAAAATAGGATTTAATGGATGACTACATGTATAGAAGTTTGACTGGGTATGCAGAGTTAAAGTCTAGGTGATAAATGCCTCTACCTTCCACCATTTAATTTTACTTTTTCTATGTCTCCTTTAAGCTCTGTTGCCTTTATTCCACAGTTCTGATTAGTTTCAAATAGTTTCTTTGAAAAGTCATCAAACCACATAAATACAGTTTATTGTATAACCTTTGGAGCTTGGAAAGCATTTGGACCTTAATACAGTGTTCAGGTCAATCACAGTTTTGATGACATCACCTCTTGGTGCTTGTAGGCATAGAAAAACTGTTATAGATACTATTCAGAGCTTTTTGAGTATTTCTCTGATCCATTCAGGTCTGCTTTAAGGGCTGGCTGCAAGTACTAGTCATGTAAATATCCTCAAATATCACTTTCACAGAGAAATACAAAAGCCTCCACAATATTATCTGTCAGAAGTGTACAGAAAAGCAGTCACATACTATGCGAAATCATTTTATGGTTAGAATGCCTCACTAGGAATAAGGGGTGTTATTCCAGACAGCAGTTCCAGGGGAGATGTTAAATCAATTTTGTCAAGCTTAGAGTCACAGTATTTGTGATCCTGGTGACTTAATTTGATCAGACAGTGAGTGATGTTCCCCATCACAAGCCTGATGCAATCCTGGTTCCTGGTAGGAAGATGCAGAAATGCATCTCAGTATTTCTGGAAGGAAAAGAAGGAACTGTTGCACACCAACTTTTGGTGATGTAAACTTGAGCGGCCGCATTCTGAAATGATTCCTTATGCTACAGAATAGTTTTTATTTAGGTTTTTGTCTTACTAAATGGGGAATAGTTACACTGCCCTTTGTGAGCTCACACCTGTTGCGGTGCATTATGTTATTTTTCCCTTGGTTTTATGGTTGTTATAAAGATGGTTTAACCCCCTCCCCCTCTCTCCCCCTCGGGTGGTGAATCCCAAGNATTGGTTGTATGTATGTATGTACCCTCCCTCGACTCCACCTTATGTTACTCCTGATTGGTTGTACCCCTTCCCCGCCTTATGTATCCACCCCCCTGTATAAGTTGATGTAAGCTATGATTTGTGGTTCAGTCTGACCAAACCCCCAGGAATAAAGAAGTCCTTGGACTAATTGGTCTGGCTGGCCCCTCCCTCGCCTCTTTGCCCTGGAACTTCGTCCTGAGCACCCCTTATCCTATCGCGTCCCACGCGCGGAGCTAGCCGGGGACGAGAGCCAGGATTGGCGCGTGGCCGCGACACACACCACTGGGTCTTCCAGCAGTGTTCGAGTACATCCATTTTCCTACTTTTTTGTAGCACTAATATGATGATTTCAGAGGAACAGCTCTTGTGGTCTCTGGCTGTATCACTATATTAGCAGAAAAAATGCTTATTTTTAGATATTGTTAATGAAATCACATTTTCTTCCCAGAAAATCACTAAATCTAAGGGGGTGAAATTGTAGTAACAATTAGAATCTTAACTTAATGAAATTTTCCTATTGCTTTCATAGTAATGTAGAGCAGGACAATTTTACAGGTTTGATTATTCTTACAATTAAGAATTATCTTCCTTCCACTACCCTTCTATATTCAACTAAACAGTTGGTTAACGGGAAATATTGTTGTTTTCTGAAATGAAATTAATCATCTTTGCTGTTTAGTGATAAATAGAAAATTTGTGCATTGCATAGATGCTATATGTCTCACTAGCATGATTTCTTTGGAAAAAAAAATAGAAAATACTAGCCAGGGTTTGGCAGAAAAACTAAGGAGTTTGGGGGCAGTATGAGAAGATGAATAAGACAGTAATTTTAAATGAGAAAATAATTTGCTGTTTCCCGACCATGATTTGTGCCAGTTGCTGGAGTAAGAGTTAAATTGAAACAAATGGTACCAAAAGTAAAATTACTGAAGTATGAAGTTTTCACCTGAGCTTTTAAACTTTGAGTTTTGTTTTTTTTTCTATGTCATTAAGCATGTCTCAAAAATATAGAGAGTCTTCATGTTTGGAAACCAACAATGTGTGTACCTATTGTTGTTTTACTCCCTGGACTTGATTTTCAGATTTTCTGTAATGTACTTTTGAGCAGAAGTTCTTTAATTTCTTGTGTATATGGTGTGGCACATCCTGAAGTACAAGAGATGGTGTTTTCATTGTGATGGTCTTTGTAAAGAGCAGATTGGGTGCCAGGAAAAGCTTCAGGAGGGAATTTTTGTTGCTTAATTCAAAACCAGTGTTCAAGGAATGCTTCATTATAATAATCGTTAACTCAATTTAAGAAGGCATTGGACCTAGAGTTGCAGAAGAGTTTGGTGTAAGATATGTCATTAGACCTCTCCAAAGGTCTGTCAAAAGCATAACTTGCAGCAAAAAAAATCCACATATTTGAATTTCTGTGACAAATTTGGATCCATAATTGAGAGCATTGCATAAGAGTGTGCCATGGAATTTGCCTGGGGTGGAACACCATGACAGGTGGAAAACGGGGACATGAAAAATAAGTGGCAATTTTCAAAAGATACCACAGTACTTTAGCAGCTGGAAGTGTAGCTGGAATTGACCCAAGACAGAGTTTCAGTTCAGCAAATACAATTGTTGGAGTTTGGTAGAATTATCTGAGGAAAGAGCTGAAAAAAGGAGCAAAAATTAAACATTTCAATGGGTGAGTTGGATCATTTCAGAAAGAGCTGCATTTTAACTTGGAGAATAGATGTGCTTTTTTAAATGTTATTATGTAGCACCTCAACAAAACCATGTTTAATTTTAATTCTTCTTTGTGGCATAGGATCGATAGGCCATGCACATGATAGGTTTATGACTGGTATGTTTATCAGCTGTAACAACATCACATCACGTTTTTGAGTTTTAGCATTTTAATTACATGTGTTTGATTTGAATTGCTTATGCACCTCCTTTAATGTCAAGTCAATGTATCTTATAAATCAGAGGAAATCAGACAAAGAGTCATCTTTGGTATTGTGTCTTTTATGACTTGGAGTTTGAGACTAAAATAATTTTCTTCTGTTCATGAATTTGCATGAAAGACCCAGATGTTACTTTTGTGTCAAGAACAAGCATGAGCCTCCCTAGAATATTTTTGAAAGAACAAAATAGTTAATGTTGTACTTCAATCGTTTCCATAGCTGTTAAAGTTCATATCATTTGAAAAATTTATGGACAATATATTACAGGGCAGGACTGCAGTGTGATAAGAGCACAGGATATTAAAAGAGATTATACATCCTAAAAGAAAGGAAAGATTTACTGTACTCAGGAACTGTAGTGTGGATGGGGAAAAAAGAGAACGGAAAATTAACTCACAGATAAAAAACCCCAAACAGCTGAAGGTCAGACACTGACAAATTTTGCATTTGAGTGGGGTTTTGCCCCGTTGTCCAGTGTTTTTCTGCCTCTGTGCTTCCTGCACAGGAAAAACTCCCCCAGCCCCTTCCTGGGCACTCTGCAGCTACCTTGGGGTCTGGGCCATGGCTCATGGAGGCAGCAGAGCTGGGCAGAATTGGAATGCAATTTTCCAGGCATTCCTAGAAAAGAGAATGGCAGTCTGCTGTCCTGTCATGAAATAAAACAGCCGGCGGGGGTGAGGGGATAGTCTGCTTATTTGTTTCTTTTCACCCTGCATTATGTGTGTTTCACTATGTGTAATTGACACCACAGTTCACAGCATCTCTGAATTTGTTCCACTTTGGCATAAATACCTGATGCTTCACTGTCCTGTGATTTTTAGCCTCCTTGTGCAAGTGCAGTGAATAGGATTTTATCTTTTTTTTTTTCCTCTAGATGCTTTTTTTCTCAAAGCAGATGTTTTATGATAAATAATTTGAGGGTGTAACATGGAAGAGACATGAAAAAAAGCTACTTCAGTGCAGCATTGTCTGGGAAAAAAATAGAGGCATGTGAGGGAAAAAATAATTCAACAATATCAATGCAATCATAGTTGGAAAAATGAGTGTGCTTATTTTGATGAAATTTACTGAGAGAAATTTATTTAAGATGACTGTGATGTTATAGTGTACTTTGTAGTATAATCCCTTATATTAATTTGTTTTATGGTAAGATTTCATTAGTTTCTAAGCCATATCTGGATGCTGTTTACCTATTTCTTTTAGTTGTGAAGACTTTGCTCATAACAAACCTTTCAAGTTGTTCATAATAAAAATACTTCTGCTTTGAGGAGCAGTTAGCAGTCTATGCCTCACATAGAAGGGAGGTGTGTGTGTGATGGGCAGAAAAGAGCTGAAAGATGAGTTTATGCCTTAGTTTTCTCCACGTGGAAAATAGAAGTCGAAGAGGTCACTTGAATTCCAGAACTTGTATTAATTCAGTCTTGAAGGACATGGAGGCATCTATTCTAGAGATATTTATTCTAGAGGTGTCAATTCCACAAGTTGCAAAGCGTTTCCTTACTCCTTATAACAAACACAAGCAGACTGGTAAATAACAAACTTCTGTGGTATGAAGTCTGTAAGAATGAACTGACCGGAGGTTGGACCCAGAATTGAAATGAGACATTGCTGTCCTTTTTCATTTTTTCTTCTCCTGCTTAGGAAACTTAATAAACACCAACTGGGAACATGTTACCTTGCTTTGTCTTCTGCCAGAAGTCTGGTGCTGGTGCAGAACTGTGTGTGTCAGCTTTAGAGCTGATCAGACCGTGTAAAATTCATTAATATTTTAGGAATATCTGATTTTAATAGCAGAGTTATTTTGCGACTAATGTTTTAGGAAGCTATCCAGAAGACAACTTGAATTCATCTTTTCCTGTGTGTCTTGCATTTTAACTTTTTTAAAAATCTCTACTCTGATATTTTTTGTTGCCTTGAATAAGGAAAGTACATGAATATATCCCTAGCTCCAGAGGGTTCAGAAGTTAGCTGGTGTGCTTCCTTCATGTCTTGCACTGTTTTTACTGAACAGTGGAATACTTTTGTCCCTGAGAGGTCTGATGTTTGGGTGCCTGAATGGACAAATTTGTAGATGGTTTTTCATGAATAAGCAGTACTTGTAATTTTTTATTAATATCTCTGGCTACTGTTGCACATTTTCTGTAGTCTCAAAATGAAGCATGTGCTGTGTTCCCAAACTGGAGAGTGCTTAGGAATTATCAGGGGTACACACATGGGGGGTTTTTTTATGAGATACATGTTTCTTCCACTGGAAATATTCAGGGTGGATTTTCTTTTTTTTCAGCTGTTTTTATTTTAAACCTGTAATTTGAATTCTTAAAGCAGCACAAGAATATAGGAGGAGGTACATTCCTTACAATGAATAGGATAAGGCTCTGATGTTGCACTATTCTCTCAGCCTTCTAATTGTTTGCATATCTTGGAGTCAGAGAAGTTTACGATTCTCACAGTTTCATCTAAATAACGCCTGTTGGTTTGTAACTGCTTTCTTATGTTTACATTCCATTTCCATGATAGATAAAGTTGATGGACTCTTGGTCCATCCAATGTGATGGAGAAAGTGTTAAACTCAGCTTCCAATCATCTGTAGTTATAAGAAATGTATAAATACTGTAAAGTAAAAATAAAGATGCTTCTTCTTCTGCTTCTACTTCTTCGGTTCTTACCCTTCTGACATCTCTCCTGTCCATGTGTCATTATTGTGGCCCTTAGTGCCACATCTGCTGATCCCGACACACTCTGGTTCTGCAAAACCATCTGCATTTTGGATCCCATTGGAATTAATGATTTTGCTATCTGTAAAATTAAACAGACACTTCTGCATTTGGAGGAGCAAGTGTTTTATCAATTTGCTTTGGTTGTTGTTGGAAAAGTCAAGAGTTGTGAAAGTTCTCTTCTTGCCTTCAGAAGGAGTCAGGACTGTAATAGGGAAAGTTTTAGGGACTGAAACTGCTTTAGTTTTGGAGCATCAGGATTTACTTTGAGGTTGAGGAGGAGGAACTGTGCTTTTCTAAGAACCTTTTTCAGCAGTTGCTTAAAGTGAGGTTGCTGACCTTGTCTCTGAAGTTTTTCCTGTTAGCAAACTTGTTGTCAGGCTGTGAAATACAAAGGCATTGTTAAAAAAGAAGGAACCTTGTTGACATTTTATGGCGAATTTTTAAAGCATCAGAAAACTTTTAATAGGAAGGTTAAATGTGGGCATTGTATTAGGGAAAAAAAAAAAGGCAGTCTTGAACTAATTTAAAGTCCACAATTAGTTGGGATCACAGGTGGCAAGAAGAAGTTTTAATGATAGCCTGGCCCAGGCCTTGAGGTAAATTATGCATAATTATTCATAACTGCTATTTTTGGCTTGCTTGCATTTGTCCTAGACCTCTGCCTGAGGAAACAATTTGAAATAATTAGTGTGCAAGTGCACTGACAATGATGAATGAATCAAATGCATCTGGTGCCAAACACGGATCTTGATAAGAAGCAGATAACTTTGGCAACTGTGGATTTTTTGTTTTTAGATTTCTGCGACTGGGAACAGTTTGTTCTTGTTGGTTTTTTTTTCTTTTTTTTTAAGACTGACATGTTCAACACAGAAAATTACCACTCACTGGGCCATGATCAAAGTGCAGCGAGGAATTCCAGCATTGTGAACACGAAACAGGTCTGCACGCTGTGTGTGCAGCTATTCAGGGCCAGGAAAATGAAGGGGGTCTTAAGGTGGAGCATTTTGAAAACTCAGGTCAGCAGAGCCAAAAGTTAATGTTAAAGCAGCAAGATGCATTTCTTATCTTCCACAGGTTGCAGGCACGTTTTATGTCAATATTCAGCAGCGTAAATACAGCTGGGTGTCATTATCAGAGCAAAGCTGAAGCAGAAGCAAAAGGCTTGTGTTCAGATTCATGCCTTGTAGCTTAGTTAATGCTTCTGAAGTCCTCAGAGGTGTTTTCTTTCTCTGGCTCGAGTGCTCATTTCTATCTATGTCATTTACTTTAGATAGGTTTAGGTGCAGGTGGACATGAGGCTCTTTTGAAATTAGATGTGTTTATCTTCTGGCCTTCCACACATTTTTCTCTAGTTGGACTAGTGAACAAAGGTTTAGTAGTTTTGAACTTGTTCCTAATAAACTGATTAAAACAGAGCACAAGGTAATGCTCAGGTCAGTGACTCCATAACTGAGCTGTGAGCAGCAGTCTCTCAATCCAGAGATTATTTGGCTTCTACTCACAACCTTGAAATGATAACATTGTGAGTGAAGTTCTCTGCAACAAATGTGGCTCTAAAGAAAGATTTTTCAGACCGAAATGCAAGGTGTAAATTTAGTGGGAGAGCTGACAACCTGAGAGCTGATCTGTTTATTCACTTCTGCAGGTGCTTCAGGTAAAGTTGTTACAATGAGGATTTCAATTCTCGAACTTGTTGACTGCTGCTGCACGTGTTGTGTTTTAAAGGAGTTTCTTGGTGACAGGCATTTTATGCATTTGATTGGACCTTAAACTCTGCAAACTTGAATAGGAGGTGTACAGGAAATTTTCCAACTTCTAGCTAGTTTTTAACCTTCTGCTTCTATATGCAATTAATGTTGTTCTAGTGACTTTTCCGATGCCAATACTAATATTGCACCAGAAACTTACACCACTTTGGGCAGTGAACTCTAATATGTTGTGGATACTTTAGCAGAATATGGATCTAGAGGAGTTTTTAGCCTATCCAAGCAAAATCCCTGTTCCTAAGAGAAGTTCTGCTGTGATAATATGTTTGCATGATCAGATTTTTTTTCTTGTAAACATCTTTCAGGGCTGTGTCCTAATCGCCTAAAATCACTGAAGTTTTTTGTTTGTTTGTTCTTTCATCTCAGTGGTGTCTGGATTTGCTGCTTGGTATGGATGTGGGAGGAGGCTGGGGAAAGAAAACATGGGGAATAACTGTATGTTCAGAGCCTTTAGTCCAGAAACTTAAAAAAAAGTGAGCCCAAACATTTAGTGCTGACTCACTGCATATGCACCTTGAGGGTTGTTCACTCATGCAGAATATTTAACTAGCATGGCTCATTTTTGTATTAAATGCCAAGCATGCCAGAAGCAAAGCTGCCCGTAGTCCTGAGGCTACCAGATAAAATGCCAAATGAATGAATGCCCGAGCAAAGATTCTGTTGCAGTCAGACTGCTCAGAGCCTCTCTTGTTGCCTTCTTCATTCTGGATTCTGCCTTTTCCCACGACTGGTGAGCTCCCACAGCCAGCTCCTGCAGCTGAGGCGTTCTCTCTGCAGAACAGGTGTCCTAACACAGATCTTAGAGGATGCTGCATTCCACTGCACAAAATCAAGGGGACCTCGACCAGTGGCCAAGAAGCTGGAATACAATTTTTAAACTGTCTTTCTCCAGAAGTATCAGAATCCAGACCAGGTCGTGCCGTTCATCAGGATTTCCCACTCTTCTAGAACTCAAAGGTTCTGTGGGACAGAAGATGTATAATTAGGTGGTATCACCATGTGTGCACACCCTGGAGCAGAGTTGGATTTCCACATCTGAAAGACCATACAGTTGTTTCATATTTCAGAGGCTTTGTGACAAATGATGTCATTTTCTTCATTCCCAGCTTTTTTGAGGATTCAGTAGGAGCTACAAGCTTTTTAGTGAAGAGTTTGCAGCTCTGGAATCAGCCTAACATTTGTTTTCTACAATGTCAAGAGCTTTTGACCTGTAGGGCAAACCCACCCTCTTGACTTGTCCCTGCTTCCCATTTCTGCTGGATATTCCATGGGATATGGGGCAAGGGCAGTGTTTCCTGGGAGCTGAAGATGTTAGCTGATAGTGCAGTAATTTTTAAGTGATGATGGTGATTGGAGCACTGGAGGAATGCCCTTTTTCCAGACTGGAAGGACTAATATAATTTCAAACATGGGTTGTGAGCTCTTGTAAGTTGTTCAAGCTGCACAGAATCACAAAGCCTGTTCCACACTGGCAGAAATAAGTGATTTTTATTTTCTCTAGATTGACATCCTAACCACAGATGGCCCACAAATGTCCTGTGGCTTCTTGCCTTCAAAGCAATGCCATCAGTCCAGCGCCTGTTTGTTCTGTTAAAATCTGGTTTGTTCTCTTAACTTTGGGTATGTAGCAGTTCAGTTCTGCTGTTCTTTGTCCCAGCCCATAGAAAAGAAATGTTTAAGAGATTTTGGATCACAGTCAAGTTCCTCTGTGCATGTGTTCATAGCAGGCTCACTTGCCACCCAAAGAGATGAGTCTTGGTGAGTAGTGAACCATAACTGATGTTTCATTGGTTGGTTTTGGGGTTTTTTTCCCTCACAGAAACAGTGATGCTGCAAGGATTTGAGAGCTTAGAGCTTTATGGGCCTAATTTGCCTTCTGGAGAAAAGAACTGAATCCTGAGCTCCGGGGAGAGAACTATTTCTCTTTCGCAGCCATTTAGGAAAAAAATGTTGAATTTTCAATGTAATGAAATGGGAAGCTTACCAGACTTAAGTAAGTAAATAATTTAGCCTGGAAAGACTCTTCAGTGGTCCTAAAACTAACTGGATTTTTATCTGGTCATAGGAACAAGAGTAGCTTTGTCTTTACCTATAAAATTACTCTTCACAAATCACATCAATATATTTGATGTGGGTTTTGTTTTGTGATGTAAACTAATCGGGGTGAATTATGTTTTCTGAGGGAAAGAAGTGAGTGCTCTTATGCTGAATAAGAAGAAGCAGAATGTTTGTTTGGAGTTTTTTGTATCTTTTTTGAACAGTATTTCATGTGGGTTTTGTTTTGCAGTGAGAAAATACTTTAGTAGATTTTCATGTAATTTGGAGTTACTGCTTCTTTTTATTATTGTTTTTTTGCAGTGTAGTCCTTTCTCATAAAAAAACAAACTGAAAATGATAATTTCTCTGAGGCAACAGGACTGAACAATGTACTGGTTCTTCCCAGATGGAAGTGGAATGTAAATAAGCAGCTTTTTTGAGGAGGAGGAGGATTTTTTGTGGTGATAATCTTATTTATTATTAGTGCCTGAAGCTGTCACAGTCAGTCTATGGACTGAGTATGAGCTGCCTCAAAGATTATCTTCTCATGCATTCCAACATTTGCACAGAGGGTGAGGTGTGTGTGGGGGGGGTTAGGTAATAGATTTTGTTTCATTTTGAGTTTTTTGTTTTCTGGGATGGTTTTTGTTTTGGCTTGGTTTTGGTTTTTGTTTGTTTGGGGTTTGGTTTGGTTTGGTTTTTTTTTTTTTTTTTGTTTGGTTTGGTTTTTGTTTTGCTTTGTTTGTTTTTTTGGGCCTTTCTTTTCTGGTTTTTTTTTTTTTTTGTTTTTTTTAAAATGTTTTTTGTATGACCGTAAGCAGATAAACCTGGTCATTCATCCTGTGTCCCCGCTGTTCATTGCCATGCCAGGAGCTCGCCGTGGGGTTACCCATCCTCAGCTATTTTGAGTTTCCACAGCAAAGGTGGGATGCTGGCAGAGGTATTCAGGTGCTGTTGACACCCAGGTAAATAAAATGGAATTATTTAACCTAACTCAGTGCTGCTCCTCAAGCCTGGCCAACAAAAATCACACACGTGTCCTTCCTAAAGCTTCATTAACAGAACAGAGAGTGCTGCTTTGACACGTTAATTAGTGGCCATGCTTTCTTTTTCTCCGAGTTAACCTTTCCTTTGGTCACTTGATTGAAATTACTGATAATTGCGAGGGTCTGTTTGTGCAGAGTGGACTCAAAGGGGCTTTGCTGTCCAGGTGAGCAGGCAAATGGTTCCTGTCACCTGGGAGCTGCTGGGTTGCTCTCCTTAAAAATAAAAGGGCAACCAAGCAGAAAAAAAGCAAAGATAGACCTCACAGAATATCACAAGAAGTTTGTCTTAAGGAAACCAGTTCTTTGTTGGAAAATAAATGGACCAGTGAGAGTGGGCGGACACAAAATTAGCATAGTGAGTATTTCCTGTATTATCTTACAAGGTGTTGTGCTCAGAAGTT
Organism: Dryoscopus gambensis; assembly: GCA_013389985.1. Taxonomy (NCBI): domain Eukaryota; kingdom Metazoa; phylum Chordata; class Aves; order Passeriformes; family Malaconotidae; genus Dryoscopus; species Dryoscopus gambensis. The sequence continues at coordinate 68,695 of WEIT01040807.1, forward strand.
ACCAACTTTCGGGAAGATCAATACATCTTTAAATTTTTTTACATGGCTGCTGAATAATGTATTGTACTCCTGCAGGAAAAGAGCAAGATTTTGAATTGTTTGAAACTTTTTGGCTAAGTAAAACCAGAAAATTGCGCAGGTTAATTTAAACTGCTGTAGCTTCCTGGATCTCAGGGGTTTTTGCATAGATGTTTAACATTGTACCACATTTAATATTTTCCTTTCCAGGTGTAAGACAAAGAACATCACCAAATTATTTCTTTTTCTAACAGACTTTTTTGGTTTATTCTTTCTTAAATGATGAAAGCCAACAATGCTTTCCACTAAATGTTCTTATGACACTTTGTTTCAACTTTTCTCCCCTTCTTCAGGCAAAGACTTGAATTTCTCTATAGTTTTGATTGCCCTTTTCTTAGCTAAGGTTTCTATTTTCAGAAAATAATGTCATTAAAGGATGACTCAGTCCATTTGTGTGCTCAGACATTTATATTCGAGTGTTACAGGGAAGTCTACTTGAATTTTCTGATTGTAGTTATTTTAAACCAGGACATTACAAATACTGTTTAGTCTGATAAAACATGAACTCTGTTTTGAGAAATGTTATATTCTTTTTGCCCTGATAATTCACTGTGGAGAGGCATGGGGCCCTGTCTCAAATCTGTGCTATAAAATAGCATCCAGCATTCAAACAAAACTTTTTATGGGCAGAGATGAGTCATTCTTACCTATTCCTATTATGCCTTTCACAATGGAGTTGGTCCTTCTCAATACTACCACTTTTCAAGTAATAAAGGTAGCAGTAAAAATACTTTTTCCCTGAACTTGTCTGCTGCAAAAAAAGTGCCATTACCTCACTTTCAGGAACATTAAACTTTCATTTTTTTTTTTTCTTCAGGTGACCTACTTTGTAGGGTAGATTTTTTCAGAGCTCTTTTTTTTTCCAAAGCTAATCTGCCTTTATTGTGTAAATCTCATTTTCTTTATCACTTAGTGCATCCTAAATAATTGTAATTCTAGCTAAATCTTCAGTTTTAAGTTAGTGCTGTATTTGATGACCATAAACCAGAAATACTTGCATGGATTTTAGGTTGTTCTGTGAAAGAGATTTGTTTGATCCCTGCTTGGATCACAGATGTGCAGCCACCCCAGAATTGCTGTCATGATTAAATTAACATTATTTAAATAAGTGGCTGCTAAGTTTAGCCTGGAAATAGTTAACAGAAATCCTGTTCCTGCTGTGGAGTGAGGGATACCTTCCCTGCTGGTGGAGAAGACAGGGCCCTTAGGGTACAGGCTTCAGGAACAGAAAGTGTTCACTGGGTCTGAGGAATCACAGAAGGTGTCTGGGAAAGTGCTTTTAATGTAGGAACAAAAGGCCTTGCACAGGTATTCAGGGCACACTCTGCTTTCTCATGCTTGGCTGAAATGGGAGTTCTCTCATCATAATTTAAAGAGGCGACTTTGTGACCTGTGCGCACACAGATGCTGCGAAGTGCAGCTACCAAGTGACTGATTTAACCTTAAATCACCTGCAGGCTGGGACTGTTTCACTGAGGTTTGTGCTGTGCTTGCTGCTGCTGAGATGGACAATTTCACTTGCATGGTCAAATGGTTTGTGCCAGACACAGGGTGCTCTCCTGAGAATCACAATGGGGTGGCTGTAAATTATGCAGGAAAGCAGCAGTGCTGATCTGCTGCCGACTCCTTGCTGCAGTGCACGCAGTGATGCCACTGTGGGAGGGGAAACAGTCTGGAAAGCAATTATATGGCTCTAGATATCTATTTCCCAAAGTGATCACCTTTTGTTTGGGTCATGGTGACCTGATGATGTGGCACAGGAATCCAGTTTTGCCAAGTAAAAGATTGAAGTATGTTGCTCCTCCCACAGTTCAGGACTTTGCACTTGCCTTGCTGAGCCTCTTGCAGTTCCTCTCAGCCCATTTCTCCGGCCTGCTGAGGGGGCCCTAAGGTTGCGGTGACCCAGCCCACTGGGGGCTGTGGCAGGGGGCCTTCCCCCAGGCCTGAGAGGCAGGCTTCTCCTAAGGACATTGTGTACCCCAGTTCTGTTCCTTTGATTGATCCATTGCTTCTCCCTGCCCCCTTTTATTCCTTACATGTATGTTTTCCCTTCCCTGCGTTCCCCGTTGGCCATTGTACCTCCCTCATGGTATTCCCATTGGTCCCTTGCCATAACCCTGTTTCTGTACTGCCCCTGCACTCCAACACCCTGGATCCCGATGCTCTGCCCACCCTGCGAACCTATATAAGCCCCAAATCCTTCCTCTGTTGTTCCTGGCTCCTAACCTCCCCCGCCATGAGGTTCAAATAAATCCTCTCGTGCAAGAACAGGCCAGAACCCTTCCTGACTCTTTCATCGTCCGCCTGCATGAGTGCGTGCCTGCTGCTTCTCTGACTAAAGTTGATGATACCTTCCTCTATGAGAGCCTGGTCCTTTCTGAGCTGCCCACTCCGGGGGCCCACCCGGTTGTGGAGGTTCAGAGGACGGGACAGGACGGGAGCCTTGGTGCATCCGAGCTCATCAGCTGGAAGGGCAGCAGCCCTGCGGGAGCGACTCCAGACCCCGTGGAGACGCCTTCGGGAAGGTCGCGGCGCCCTCAGCCACCACGCTGCAATACCCTCAGTAGCAGCACGGCTCTCTGGCATATTGGCCACTCCTCCCAGTTTTGTCTCCCAAACTTGCTGAGGGTGCATCAGCCCCATCGCCCAGACTGCTGATGAAGCTGTTGAACAGGACTGGACTCTTGGGGTGCCTCCAGCCAGACCTTGTGCCACTGATCACAACCTCCTGAACTTGGCTATTCGGTTTCAGTTCACATCCCTGTCTCCTCAACTTGCCTGTGTTTGCCCAGATTCCCTGTGAGCGTGTTGTGGGAGAGAGTGGTGAAACTGTGCTGACTCTTCCTGATGGTTTCCTTGTCCTTTGCGTGCTTGGAAATGATTTCCAGGATTACTTCTTCAGTTATCTTCACGGGGATGGAGGCTGACCAGACTGTGGTTCCTCAGGTCTTCCCTACTCCCCATCGCTCCCTTCCTGTCCCAGCCTGGGGACTGGCATTAACACTTCTATGTTGTTATTTTCTTTATTTAAGGCTGTTTGTTTGCTTTTATTTTTTTCCCCTTTGCTCTATTTTTGGTGTGTTTTTGCCAGGTTGACAATTCAGATGGATTTTTCCTCGTATCAGCTCCCAAAATGGGCACTTTAAAGCTGATGCAGGGAGCAAAAGAGAAGGTGGGAGTAGGGCAGAGCAGAAACAGCAGTTAAGCTGTGTAGGGCCATGACTTCTCTTATTGTGCAAATCCAATCAGTTTTCCATGTGGTGCTTAGAGGTCAGATGCACATTTCTGTACTCTCCACAAGAAAAAGACATCAGAATATTTTGGCCAGGTATTTTTTTGATGCTGCTTTAATTTGCCTTAGCCAGACTGTGGTTATTTCTCAAGTGCAGTGAGTGAGTTTTAATTTATGCCTTAGAGCATTTTATTAGACCATCTTGAGAAATATAAGCTCGTGTCCAAAATGTCCCATCTTGAATGTTGTAAATTGTCACTCTTACTTAAATTGTCATGCTCTGCATGTGGAGGTACCCAGTTTGCTGTAGTCAGAGTGCAGCTTGACTCCAAAAACATACTTATATTGCCTCTATATTCTGTCACCTTCACAGCCTTCTGATTTAATTAGGAGTTGCCTTCCTACGTTTTGGAAAGCTGCATGAATTTGCCTCTGTCTCTCTCTCTCTCTCTCTCTCTCTGGCCTCTGTTATATCTGCTTGCTGATCCAGACCTTCATCTTTTTGGTTCTTCCCCAAATTTCCAAGTGTCTGGGAATAGTTCTGGTAGAGACTCCCACCTTTATGTTTACATTGCCTGCTTTTTCCATTCTTTCTCATCTAGTAAGCCTCACATCATGATGTCTCCACTTTTCCTCTCCCTCTGACGTTTCTGATAATTTAAACTTTTTTTTTGTTCTTCATATTTCCCTTAAAGCTGTATTTGTTTCCTTTCTACTTGGAAAAATATCCTTGCCTTTTGAGACAGAGCAATACAAACAATTTATCTTTTTTTACACAGTTAAAAAATGCTTTAATTAAAGAGAGAAATTACAATACAAGATAAGTATATGTGGTATATAGGGTATGGCCTTTATAATAAAAAAATATGCCCTATTATTTTTAAAAAAGAGCTCTTATTAGTTTTAACTCCTTAGGTTCTTTGCCCACACAATAATATTTAGCAGAAGTTCTAAGTCTAAGCAATGTCTTCTAAAAGTATGGTGTGAGTAGGCATATAAATAGTATTTTATTATTTTCTTTCCAAAATCTCTGTAAATAGTGAATGAAATGTTAAATGTGTTTAAATTATATCCAGGCTTGTGAAGCATGATTTTTCAGGTTTTTCACCGACTTTTTCTATTCAGTTTAAGTAAATTTATCAGTAATGGAAGCAAAATGATTTTCTTGTTGGAAGTGTTCTTGCCTATGGAGTGAAATAGGTGCAGTGTAATTACAGTAGACACACTTTCTCATTTAGTAGGAAATAACATTTTACCTAAAATTATCAGTCTGGAATATTCCAGAATGTTTAATGCATAAATTATAAAACTCCTAGGCATAAAGTGTATTTAATATCACTTGCATATAATACTTCTGTAAGTTCAAAGGTATGTTGTGGGTTTTATTAGTCATAATTTTTTTTCCTGACAATTGAAACAAATAAAGCAATTTGCGCTTTTTGTGTGTTTGGGGCAGAAGTTGCAATTTCCATGACAAAAATGTTAGGCTTTACACTTGGAATTTTCATACATGGAATATGAGGCTTGGTGCTGTCAAAGATAATGTGTTTATTTAACAGTTTATTTGTTTGCCTGACTCCTTTGCTTTTGGATGTAGCACCACTGAGGTTCATCAGCAATAATTTTGTTCATTATCATTTCAAAAATGGAACTTTTCTTGTTATGGTTATCAGTTTTCTATGCTCTCCATCTCCTTTTCTGCTGCTCTAAGTGGCATGTGGATTCAGTTCAAGCTGGAGTTCTCATTTCCCAAAACATTCCCAGTTGGGATGTTGGCTCTGGGACATGTGAATATGAAACAACTCTGAAATGCACTTCTGAACTTTATTGCCTATCAGTAAATCTGTGTTACTGGCTGTATTTCATGGGTTATAAATCAGCAGTGATACCCGATTTTTCCTGTTTCCTGTGGCTTGAAGCACATTCCAAGTGTTTTCATGTCCTGGGTTTCTCACTAGGTCCCATCCATCTTCTAGGGGAGAATTCCGATTCCAGCAAAGGAAAGGATTCCTGACAGCTCAGGTTCTTTGTGGACTTTGAATTTCACTCTCACAGTGTGTTCAGCTGGACCCTGGGAAGCAACTGCTGAAGCTGACGATCTGAAAGTGTGTTGCATACATGTGGTAGCTTTTCTAACCAAGCATATTAAAAAGTAATTTTTATCTCTGCTTTATGGGACTTCAAAGACTTTACTCACCCAGAAAGTCTGTGACGGCCTTATCTCAGAGTCTTGAAACTGAGTCTTTATCAGAAACATAAATAATTTGACACAGTCCCTGACCTTGGGGCAGGAAAAGACCAGGAGAATGAGACAGGGTGAAGGTTGGTTTGTCTCTCCTCCTTTGGGGTGTGATTCACCCATTCCTGTTGAGGTCATTTTCAGGACATCGTGGAAGGCCCTGTGGTTACTCCTGCAAGGCTACCTGGATGGCAAATACAGGGGCTCATTGTATTCTGGTTCTGTGTAAACTCTCACTTCTGGAGCCACAATTCAGCAAAATAAATAAAGCACTGAAATCCTTGTCTGATTTTTTTTTTCTCTCTGCAGTCCCAAATGCAGAGAACCGAGTCAAACACGCATTTATTGATGCACGTTCCCAGCAGGCTTCCATTTACATTTAGTGTGTTTTGTGTTAAAAAATAACAAACCTCTCTCCTGTGCAGTTGTTTACATTTTGAGCTTTTCACGTGCATGTAATCAGTGTCTTACTGAGAGCAGCGTAAGCTTAACTTTCTTTTTTAACCACGGGACCTAGAAGTGAGGCAATTCTGAATGTTTGAATACAAAAATTACAGTGCAGAACTACTGAGTGCGTTTATATCCAACATTATGACAAAGAAATGAAGCTTGAGTAAATAAATGTAAGCTATAGAAGTATTTTTGGCATTAATGAGCAGTCTTTAGGGTAAATCTCTGAACCATGTTTAATCTCTGCACTAAGGTAGTGATACCACTGATAATGATTAGTGTAGTGGATTTTGGGAAGCACTTTGTGCTCCACTGTACCATAGTAAGCTAGAAAATGAAATTTAAGCCTCATATTTACATGCAAGGCCTTATGGAGGAATTTGGTGGGTAGGATTATAGGTCAGGAGTTTCTGTTCCTGCTAATGTCTCTCAACCTCCCACAGAGCAAGTACACAGATATACCTATTTAATGAGATTTAAATTTGAAGTTCTTTGTGATGCTTCTCTAAAATATTTCAACACCTTTTAGTATTGGATGTATCCCGTCCCAAGGGACATTTGGCTCCTCCTTGGGCTTGCAATGACCTGTGACCAGACTTTTTTTTTTCAAGTGTTTGTTTGTGTGTTTGTGAGCTGTTTTATCTGATGAGCTGCTGTTTACCCAAGACTGGAATTGATTGAACCTGGCAGCTATAAAAGTATGATTAACTTTCTGAGGTTTTTTTATGGTTGGTTTCTTTTGGTTTATTTTTTGTTTGTTTCTACAGGTAAAACTGCATATTTTTGTGACATACTTTTTCGCAGTTCCCAGTGTGTACAATTTGTCAAACAACAAACAGAGAGTTTTTAGAGAATGGTGTTTTTCCAACTTACTGCTACAGAATAGAACCATGAAAATCAGTTAATGCCATTTCTCCTCAAGAGTCTTTGGTTAGAATCCTGGTTGAGTTACTTCTGTTTATTTCTCTCATATTAAATTAGGCATGAGTTCTTCTTTCATCCCTAGCTTGACATAGGAAAAGTAATTGTTTAATAATGTTTTAGAGCTTTGAGAAATCAAGAGTATCTCAGCCAGAAGCTGAGAAGATACCTGGGCTATCTCCAGAATTCCCAGTCTAATTACTTTCTTCTTGTTCAACAGAAACAAATTTATCTTTAGAAAATATGAAAGGTCAGTGAAATATGAGTTCCTGTATTAAACCTATTTTTCAATTAGAATAACTGGAAATATGTGCGCAGAACTAACTTTCCCTAATTGTATGGTGAGGAAATTAATTTCCATAGAGTTACAGTAAAAATATAATAATTACCATTTGTCTTTTGACTCCGCAGTTGACAAAAGAATAATCACCTTTTTGGAGGTATTTTTAACTTAGCCTTTTAAGCACAATGACTCTTGTCCGATTTTAGCATGTGCTTAATTTTCAAGATCCTATATTATAGCTATATTTAAAAAGTAGTGTGCTATTTTTATTTATTGCCTTTTTTTTTGGCAGTACTTCCCAAGCAAGGGATTGGAGGACACAATGTTATGAATATTACGCTTTTCAGGTAGATTCGTAACTATTTTTGGCTTGTCCTCATTAAAAGGGAGATATGATGGCTGAGACAGGATTTCAGATGCTGTTTGCTTTAAGATGTGTTGCCTTCTACATGAATAAAAAGGCAACTTCAGGAGGAAAAATGTGTTTTATTGACAACTTAGAGGAATATCATAGTATAATTTAAATACCTCTACTGAAGAATGCAGTTTTCAATGAAAACATGAACTGATGAATGAAAAGGAAGCCTCTTCAAGTTGTTATTAAGAAATGATGTTAAAGGTGGAAGCATAGAGATATGTGAGTGTGCAACTGCCCAGCTAAAGGATATCAAAAAGGAACATTGCCGTATGAACAGAGTTAAAACCAAAGCAACCCAAATACCTTTAAATTATGGTAATTACACTAAGCAGCCTTTTTTGGAATTGATTGTGGGCTCCAGCTGTCATGGAAGTTATCTGAGTTTTCAAATTAAATTGTTCCCTCACATGAATTTATGAGGCATTAACCGTGTGTCACTCACCCAAATTAAAGGTTTCCATTTCTAGATTAGGTCTCCATCTGGGTTGTGCCAGGGAGTTGAAGATTTCAATGGAATCCAGGTCTTTCAGAAGGGGCAGAGCCACAGTCCTTGCCTTTATGGGCATGATGACATCCAGCGTTGTGATCTTAAAGGGTTTTATTGTGTTGGAGGCCAGAGCTCGTGGAGCTTTTCTCAGAGCCCGTGAAGGTGGCTGTGCAAACGTCCAGCTCCTTGGGCTTGGTGGTCCTGTGGAGCTGGAGGGAGGCTGCTCCATTCGGCAGGAACCTGCTGCATGTCGCTTTGGTAACGCTGTGCTGGCCTTGCCATCATCACATCTGCTGGAAAGCTGGAAATAGGGACACAAATCTTACAGCATGTCCACAGGGCAACTCTTACATCTGCATTCCCAGCTGCACTGTGCTCTGCTCCTGCTCAGTTCAGGGTTAATCTGCTCGTGAGGGGTAAAATTGTCCTCCACAGAACTGGGAATAGGTCTCACTTTCGGACTGGCTGGTGTGGTGTGACTGTTTTCTGGATCCCACATTGCTGTTTCTTGTCTTTCTACCTTGCCAGTTTATCTTAATTCATGGCCTGTGCAAGGCACTGGTTGTAGGAAACATTGCTCCTGGAGCAGCTGGAGTAAAGGATGCCTGGGTTTGGTTTTTCTTTTCTCCTCAGTTTTACACTTAGAAAACAAGCAAATATTGTTTGGATTAATGAAAAAAAAAAAGTCTGCTGTGTAAAATTTGCTCAGAACTCCCTATCCCTCTTTGGTTTAATCATCTAAGAACAAATGAGATTTTCTGTTGGGAAGTAGTTTTATATGTATTTGTGTTCCTTGCCCTTGTGCAGTAGTACTGCCAATTATATTTATTAGCCCTAAATATTAAACAGCTGGAAGGATTCCATTGTATATAAATAAGACATTTGAGACCTGGAAGGATGCCATGTCTAATACAGCCAGCTGGTGCTTTTTACAGTTACATTCAGCACAACACTACTGAATTTCACTGTACATTGAGCGTTGTGTTAATGACAATAGGAGAACGTGGGGCGGTTTGGGATTTCTCTAGGAAATGCCATTGTGTAAAAATACATTGTTTTGAAAGACTGGCTAGCAAGGAAATGTTATATTATGCACCTGTTTTGTGCATTTTGATGTAAATACTTTTTTTGTTTATGTGTTTTGCTGGCCAATACCAAGCAGCAAACTGCAGGGGCTTTTCAAATGTGAATTTTTAAGTGTTCTGGTGCCACAGATATTTTTTTCACTTTCCCTGTTGTGGTGCTGTTTTCCCATTTAAGTAATGGTTTCATTTTTTAAAAGTCCTGCTTGCTGATGCTTCTGAAAGCATTTGATAATTCTTTGGGTTTTTTGTGAAGGCAACATTTACTCTTTGTTACAGTACCAAGAAATAACTAAAATAGTAACAAAAATATTGCCCCACTAATAATTTGTTCCTAAACTGTGTGTTAGAGAACTGAGGCATAAATGTGGGCGAGGGATATCTTCCTGTTTAGGTAGCCAGCAAATAGTTTGGAGAAGTCGGTTCTTTCCATTTTTAATTGACTGTGTCCTGATTACTTCGTTGTAGAGGTTTGCCATCATTACTTGTGTGGCTACAGCCAGTTTTAGGTGCTAGGTCATGCTTTAGGTGAAGCAGAGGATGGTGCTGGACAACCTGATACCTTTTATTTATGTTATTATTAAATTTTTACAGAAGCTGATTGTTATGAGCTAAGTGTCATGTCTAACGCTGTGTGAAATAATTTCTGATTATAATTACTTGAAGACACATTTTTTTTTCACCAGATTGCCACATCCACAGCTTTGGGTGAGTTCCATCTTAGGTCAATTTCCATCTCAGAAACAACTACATTTAGAGGCTGAATCTTACCTAGTTTATTCCATGCTTGTGGAGAAAGATGCTTTTATCCAAATTATTGTTCAGCGCAGATTTCAGCCCTGGGGACTGTTGTGTTGAGAATTTCCCAGAAAACCTGCTTAACCTGTGAGATAAATAAGATTGAAACCTGCTTCTCCAGGAGATATATAGCCTAGGAAGAAAAATGAAGCTGTAAATTCTTTGGTTGTCCAAGCTCTGAATGGATGTTTGAATGCTGGATTCAGATGTCTGTTAGGAAGTCAGATGTTTTCCTCGTTATGGTGACCTTTTTACCTCACTGTGATTAAGAGACGTTTGTTTGCTGAAGGGTGAGAATCAGCTGTCCTTACAGATTTGATGATGAAGCACTCATCTGTCTGCCAATTAGAGATGGGGGAGAAAAAATGGCTTTACTTGTCTTTCTGCAGTTTGGTTTAATTATTAGTTTAGTATTCCCATGATAAGGTCTGTGCTCTTGCTTTCTCAGTATTGGTTATGTGTGCTTAGCTTCTGTAAGACAGTTATTTATTATAATATTTATTTTATTTTCCTTCCCAGTTATTTAAAAACTCAGATGCGTACCTGCATGGAACACAGATCTGACTGGTTTGGGTAATTTGGGATAAATTTGGAGCTAGTTGTGTGGTAAAATGATAGACCTTGGTTTTTCTTGGGGAGGTTTAGTATCTGGATACTTTTAATGGGTTTCTCATCTCACCTGAGCACTCAACAGACAGGATATTAATATTTTGTCTTGGTTGTAATTCTGAAATGGTTTTGCTTAGCGATGAAGAAACCCAAGTTTTAGGTTGAAGCTGTGAGTGTACCAAAGTCTATGTTTTAGGAGGGTTTCTGTGATGGAAATGATAATTTCACTGTGTGTATTACTTAATCAGAAAACTCTTGCAGTGTGACTTATTCTTTCATTTGCAACTTAGAAGAAACTAAAAATAAAATCTGTGGCCAGAGCCAGTGGCAGGAGGTAATTTCATTGGGTTTTGAATGTCAAATATAGAAAAAAAAAAATTCCATGGTACTTTTAAAGTTTCTTAAACTCCCAAATCAGATCATTTTCTGTCCTCTGATCTCAGCCAGTTGGTATTTATGGGCCTTGAATCAGCATCGTTGGTGATGTTATGAGGAAAGTTTCCATACTGATGAGCTGGTCTGGAATGCATTCTCCTGTAGCGTGGTCATTACAGGGTTTTTGTTAACAGCAACCTTTGAGAGCTCTTGCACCCTGCTACTATTTTGTTGAACTTTAAAATAGTATGTGAGAAGGTTCTGTTTTTTATTTAGACTTGAATTATTTTATTGCTCATCTCAAGTTGGAGTTTTATACTTTGTAGTTTGAGTTTTATAGCAGTGTGATGCTGACAGAAAAAAATGGGGCTTTTTTGCAATCACACAGTTGCATATATATTGTATTGTAAATGACAAAATAGCCTCCAGTTTCTTACTGTAATTCAGATTTTTTTTTAAATGATGATGGATAAAAATACACAAAAAGTGATGTCACAGGCAGGATGCAAGAATTGAGATCACTCATGTCCTAGATTGTCACATTGAGAGGGAGCTATTTATTGAGGCTGCTCATGGCATCCTAGGAAACGTCCTACATTCACTTCTGTACATTTCCTTTTGTAAAGAAATTGCTAGAAATAAACCAAAGCCATAAGTCCAGCACGCTGCCAGATCTTGGAGAAGAAAATCCTTTTTGGCCCAACTTTGTCACTCAGAGACATGAGTTAGACCCTCTTCACTGGGGATCTGGAGATTTTTCTACACCACTGAAAGCAATCTCTTGTTTCCTGTTGTTAACAGTATCCAAAGAAGATTTTAAAAAGTGAAAAGCAAACAAAAGAACATTTTCCAAAAGTCAAATTACACGCTGGGAAGGGAGTGGTGCTATGGCACTTCTGGACATGTTTCAAAAGTATTGAAAGTGCCTGAAGGCATCAGGGGACTATGACATAAATACTGTGTAATAATATGAATTCAGAAATTGTGCCCCACATCATTTTGTCATAGAGTCCCTGACACTTTTTTATAAACATCTTCCTAAATATTTTGAATTTATCATTCCTGTTGGACTTGTAGGAGGATAGTCCTGTCATTTCATCCTTCCAGAATTCAGGACTTGGCTATTAATTTCCTCTCTAACAATAGCCAGGACTGATAAATACCCATTAATTTTCTACAGTACTGAATGAAAGAAATTCCAGCTGGGACACCTCTGCAGTGTAATGCTCCACAGACCAGAGATACTCACGATTTGGTTTTTATTTGTCACTACCTTGATATCATTTGATTGATAACAAATTAAGCCAGTGTCCCCAAGCTGGGTCTCTTTTGTCTGTGGCAGTAACCATGTGAGTGATCTCTGCCTTTCCTTATCTTGACCCATGAGTCTTTTGTTGTATTTTCTCTCCCTGTCCATCTTTTTTTATTATTTTCCCTGCTTAATTCCATCCCTGGAGTAAGAATTTCTCTCTATTTATTATTTTTAAACTTTTTAAAAGAGTTTTTAAAGTTTCATAACTATTGTAACTTTACAGAGCTGGTTGGACATGAGTTACAAGTACAGAAATAAATGTTAAAACAAGCACGAATATAGGTGTTTGAGAAACCTCAACAGGAAAAGCTCATGGGTCATGGAACGAAAATTTTCTCAATACTCTTGATGATCTGCTTACCATGAAGATCACTTGGAGATGGCCCCTGGAGATCACAGAGGCCTACTGGGAAGAGTTGCAATGTATGAGCAATGCACACGTACTGCTTGTTTTTTACTTTGATCATAATAGTTATTGAATTCCCAAATGTATTTGAATCTGGTATATGTTGTGATTTGGATGCTCTTCCTGTAGTTTTGGTGACTTATTTCATCTTTTTCTAATGAAATAGCTGCAATCTCCACAGTTTTATAACTGTTAAAGTACTTTGGTCAAGTTAGCACCCCGTGTGAGTGTGGCGTTTCCCCTCAGTAATGCTTCAGCATTAAAGAATAGATATAAAATTTTGTTGTTCATGTAAGTGGACTAACACAGACTTCCAGGCAATTTGGTCTTCATTGAAGTGATAATTGCATAAAGTTATTAATTGAAACTTCTAGGTGAAGAACATAGTAGTGATGCTACTTCTGTCATGCAAATCCTACATCTACATTTGACTGTCTGTGTAAGAATGTTAGATAAGGAACTTAGGGCCAAAAATATTACCATGAGACTTGTTCAGAAAACTAACATCTTGCTGTGGAGATATTTTAAACTCTGCAGGTTCCTGGTTTTGTCTCTATCTCCCACTGGACATTTAAAATATGTTGAACTGATTAGAATTTATATGGAAATGATAACCACTAGATGACTTCTGAATCAGTGTGAGCTGCTTAAAATGTCTGTAAAATCTGGTTTCATTATATAATATTATTTAGTTTCATCCAGGTGTTGTAACTGAATTTTTTATTTGTCTTGGAGGTAAGAGCTCCAGACAAATCAGTGCATCCAGCTTCACTGGAGGCAGTTATGGCATCTGAGGGGCCCTTTGCAGCAGCCTCAGATCATTGGCTCAGGGCCTGTGTTTGTGCAAGGACATCTGCCACAGGAGAGTCCTTCACTCACTTTTGGGAAGTTGGCAGAGGCTGGGAGCCAGGGTCCAGCTGCCTCTTCTGCAGGCAGCAGCTCATCCTTGTATGGTTGGTGCCAAGCTCTCAAGTGGCCACGAGCTCCAGTGCAGTAATTTTTCCTCAGAAAGTCCCTGCACTGCTGTCTCTTTTTGGCAGTGGATCCTGCTATGGCGTGCTACAGCATATCAGCTGCTGTAGACACATCCAAGATTGTGTTTTAAACTCTGTTGAACTAGCCAGGAAGAGATAAAACTTGTGTATAGTCATGTCTGTAAAGTGAACTACAGTAAACTTGGTTTCAATTAAAGGAAGAGTATTTACACTGCTTTTATCTGCTGGTTTAATAACCTGATTTAAAATCACATCTTCAGTGGTGTGTGGACAATTTCATTGTGCAGACCAGCTCTTAGTCAGATCAAAACTTCCTTAAATCAGCGAGTTGAGACTGAGAACTCTGAGATGCTATTCTGATACAGCCATGGGTTTTTTCCCTTCTTTGTATATGTGTGTGATATACATGCATTGTAAACCCAAGGATCTGTAAGCACTTCTGCACCACCATTTTTGTCTTTATAGTGGGCATAGTTCTTTCCCATCCTGCTGTCTGCACTACACTAAAGTCACGCAGCAAAATGTGCTTATGTAAAACAAGTAATTATTAGAATGAGATCTTAAATAGGAAATTGATGTGACTGCATTTTTGAGGGAAGATGTTTTTCTGGTAGACGTTCTTCTTTGTCTCCCTCCCCCAGGAGTGGCAGTGATTTCTGACAGCATACTTAATTCTCCAGTTTTTGTTGTGTGGTTTTTTTGTTTTTTTGTTTTTTTTTTTTTCCTGTGGTTGGTAAATATTCCTCTCTGAACAGTGTGACTTTAGAAAATCAGGCAGGATTGGTACGTGAGTAATTCACCAGTAGGAAGCTCCTTCTTTCATGTTCTGGGCCAAGAGAGTTTGTCAGCTGATGACTGCTGTAAAAACAAATCATGGCCCTGTGTTCTTCAAAAACCATTCCAGTGCCATAGCCTATGTAGTCCATAGAAGAACCAACCAATCAAGATATGGTAAATTGGTAGTAATTCTTAGTCCAGCCCACCCCAGTTTCCAGAGTTGTTTGTCCAGAGTACATATATCCCAAGGAAAATCGATTGTTATGCTTTGAATAAATGTGAAACAGTAACATTTTATTGTGACTGTATGGAATTTCAGTTGGAGCCATTGGCTTTTGTTTAATCTTCGAAATAAAACTGGTTCTAACCAGTGCAAATGTGTGTTGTTCTTGAGGATCTCTTCCGTTTGAGGTGAGTGTAGCTCTTGTAAAGACATGGAATTGTGATTGAAAGGACAGCACTGCTTATTGTTTAAGAAATCACAGGTTTTTAATAATGCAAAACAGCTGTAGCATCTCTTTCGTCCACCTTGAAGTAACTTGGTAAAAACTGACTTATTAATGGTGAATTCTATGTTCATTTAAGATGTTTATGTGTTTTAATAAGAAAAAAGTAAGCACAAGTTCAACTAGATGTTATTGTTTATTTTTTAGTGATGTCTAAGCAAAGTTACTTTTGCCTTTTCACAACTTTTGCTCCAAACGTGATTTTTCACAACTTTTGCTCCAAATGTGATTTTTATTGGTATAATCATGAATCTTAAAACATTTTCTTTTCTTCTTTTTTATTTTTTAATCCAGTGGGAAGAGATTAGTGGTGTTGATGAGCATTACACTCCAATCAGAACTTACCAAGTGTGCAATGTCATGGATCACAGCCAGAACAACTGGCTGCGGACAAACTGGATCCCGCGCAATTCAGCTCAGAAGATCTACGTGGAGCTCAAGTTCACCCTGCGGGACTGCAACAGCATCCCCCTGGTCCTGGGCACCTGCAAGGAGACCTTCAACCTGTATTACATGGAGTCTGATGATGACCACTCGGTTAAGTTCAAGGAGCACCAGTTTACGAAGATCGACACCATCGCGGCCGACGAGAGCTTCACCCAGATGGACCTCGGCGACCGAATTCTCAAGCTGAACACAGAAATCCGTGAGGTGGGGCCCATCAGCAGGAAAGGCTTTTACTTGGCTTTCCAAGACGTGGGCGCGTGCGTTGCCTTAGTGTCAGTGCGGGTGTACTTCAAGAAGTGCCCTTTCACCGTCAAGAACCTCGCCATGTTCCCGGACACGGTGCCCATGGACTCCCAGTCGCTGGTGGAGGTGCGGGGCTCCTGTGTCAACCATTCCAAGGAGGAGGAGCCCCCCAAGATGTACTGCAGCACGGAGGGAGAGTGGCTGGTGCCCATAGGGAAGTGCTTGTGCAACGCTGGCTACGAAGAGAGAGGCTTTGCTTGCCAAGGTAACGATGCCCTCCGTGTGCGCAGTTCTGCTCTGAGCAGGGGCTTCCCCACTTGTCCCTGGTCCGTGTGTTGGGTTGTGCTCGTTTTCTCCAGGTTCTGGAGAGAAATAAATTAGGTGTTAAAAACACCGTGGAAATGGAGTTTGTTTAAGCTGTGTAAATAATGTAATTTGCCAAAAAATATTTGATAAGAGTCAACAATTGATTTTAGTAACATGTTATGTAGCAAATCTAGGCTCTCTTACTGCTCTTGGACTTTCATCCAGTGTACAATAGCTTTCTAAAATGCTTGTGTCAAAAAAGTGATTTTTTTAGTGTCTTTTTTTCTTTTAAACTTTGTGGCTCGATAGGTGACTTTTGCCACTGAGCTGTGTTGGTTAATTGGGATTGGTTGAAAAAAACCATGTGTTATTGTTCCTGTAGCATAACTACTAAATGCAGATGCATTTGGAAAATTGATAGTTGAATTTTATTCATAAATACTCATGTATTTAAGTTAGTTTCATCCAAACTTTTGATTTCTGCAAACTGTGGTTATGTGAATGCTCCCAAGAACAACAATATGGGGATCTGGATTTTTTACAGAAATGATCTTTTAAATTGTAGAGAATGCATGTTGTATTTACTAATTTTAATACCAACCAAGGTGATAGCAGATAACATTTTTATGATTTTTACAAAATTACATTTTGAAGTTTTGTGCTGATTCAGTCTTTTCACAGAGTGCCTTGAAGGGTGCTGTCTGTGGGTAACGGGTCTTCCATTAAATATATAAGTTAGACAGTAATATCTGGAAATCCCATGGATGGAAGGAGAACAGCTGAGATGTTTACTGTGGGGAGTGTGTATGTGTAGAACAGAAATTTAAACTATTTTGAACCTGGCTGGGGCAGTGCCTACTCCTTTTTAATGAGTCCTGCAGCAATACTTACATCAAACAAGTCCTGGGGAGCTGCTTAGAGCCCACCAAACCATAGCCAAGTCATTGTGAAAAGTGTAACCCTAAATAACAAGACTTTTTCTCAGAAAATGCTAGGAAGCCCTGTGGGGAAAAGGGTAAGAGTGTGCTTGGTTTGATTTTTCTTTTAAGTAGATTTTAAATAATTTTTGCCCTTGAATAAATTGAGTAGCCAGGTTGGAGGATGCTTTTCTGAGGTTAGATACTGATATTAAGAAAAAAAACCAAACGAAACTCTTCTGTTAAGAGCTGAATTCAGGGGAGGATATTTTATTGTTCAGAAATGCTTTATCCGGGGCCTCCTACAGCTGCACTTAGAAATGCTAAAACATGAGTGATACTCTGTTATCCACTGTGTATATTCTTGCTTACCTCAGAGCCTGTGCTCCTGTAAATGGTTGAAAGCTGTGGGTTTAGAGTTTCAGTTACGTGTGAGCACAAACAGACAAGCACTCCAGAAAGTGACAGACTGCAACTGAGCAAAAGGAAAGCAAAATAAATTAAACTAAACTTTTATTTAAAGTAAGTTCTCAAATGCTTGGTGCAGGCAGATAGCTCCTACTGAGTTCTGCAGAGAAAATCAGACCTCTAGAATGAATACATTTTTCTGTTTTCCCTTTTTGTTCTCCCATGCCTTTTATTTAACTTTTTTTCCTTTTTTCTTGCCTCCTGACTCACTGTTGATCAAGGGGATTATATATGATGAAGCCATTAATGATAGCAACAGGTCCTTCTAGTTTATTCTGATTTAACACAGAATGTTCTACTAACTTTTATTGGAAGTCGTATTGATCAGATTCTTTCAGTGTGGTGTGATTGAAGTGGCTGTCTAAAAGCAGGAACTCAAAACCTCACGTTTGTCGGCATCAGTAACACAGCAGGAGCTGGAAAACTCAAAAAACCAGTTCAGTTTTCACCTCAGCCTCAGATGCTGCTGCATCTTCCCTGTTCTTTTTCTTCCCTCTCCTTTTTTTGCTCCATCTGTTAGGGTGTTTAAGGAGTTTTGTGTTTGTTTGGGGCCTTTTTGTTTTGTCACCAGAAGGGCAGTAGAATGGGGATTGTAGCAATGTAACACCAAAATGGTGTTATAAGCATGGGCTGGAATGAAGGCATAACTTAGGCGAAATAAGTTTCAGTTGAAGTCTGAAGGAGTAATTAGTAGCAGAGGTTATTGTCTTCCCAGTAGGAAGAACCAGAACTTCCCAGTTGAAAACGTTTAAGAGCTTAGTGTCCGTCACTGCTTGATCCTGCTTTCAGGCTGTTTCTGATTTTGTTTGTTTCCACAATGCTGTTTTCATAAACAATGTTGTTTTGCATGAGCAGGAGAGCATCACTGAGGATTAAAATGGGGGACCTTAATGGTATAAGATCAGCCTATTTAAATTTCATTCAGAACAGCTTTTCATTGTACTTGGAAAACTGGGCACAGTCATGGCCTCCCAAATAACACGAATTTCACCAATTTCCTTGACTGCTTTCTTTTCTCTGCATAACTAGGAAAAGCTGACATAAACTGAGATCATTTTTTGTTATTGGTGCGTGTTTTTATAGCACATTTTTATGTAAGCTGTGAAAAGCCAGCTCAGCTGATGGGTTCTCGCTAGATGAAATATTGTTCTGTTCTGGATCCTGTTGGCTGATAAACATTTTACATGTACAGCAGCAACATCCCTACCTGTCAGTCAGTGAAAGAATTTCACTGCGACCATCCTTGTCCTCTTTATTGTGTGTTTGTGGAGAAATGGTTTCCCAGAAATGAATTGCAGACCTCACTTTGAGGAATTGTGCTGTTTGTGACACACTTTAAGTTAACAGCCTAAGATTTAATGCCTCCTCTAGCAAAGACTTGTGCACCTGCTCGGTGTTTTGGAGGGATTAGGTTTGTCTGAAGTAAAGTAAGATGTGTTGGGGAGCAAGTTGGAAAAGCCAGCCTTTCATACCCGTTTTCCCCCTTAAT
This sequence comes from Dryoscopus gambensis, assembly GCA_013389985.1. NCBI lineage: Eukaryota > Metazoa > Chordata > Aves > Passeriformes > Malaconotidae > Dryoscopus > Dryoscopus gambensis. The sequence continues at coordinate 87,533 of WEIT01040807.1, forward strand.
TAATACATATGTTAGTTAATTAGGATGGTATATGTCATGCACTGTAGGCTGTTTGTTATTACAGCTTTTCTAGCATGACAGTGATCCTGTCTATTTAATCTTATTGTAATATTTCATGGTTGAACAGGACTTCTTCCTCACAAGGTGTTTTATATTTTCCTGCCACTTTGACCAAGCTACATCTTTCTGGCATCTTCTCTCTTAGAATTAGTGTGTTTTAATTAGGGGGAAAAAAACCGCAGCTGTCTGGAACTACACACTGAGCTTAATGCTTTCTAATAATCTCCATCCTGCTCCTCAGTCAACAAGGAAAAAAAAAATCATCTCTTCAATTTGTTCCCCGTCAAACAGGCAGAGTAGATCAGGTCAGAGGTTTGTCTGTCTTAATATTCTTTCTCTGACAGTGACTAATGGCCTCCTTCTACGGAAACAAAGGGAAAGTATAAGAAACTATATAAAAGTGATGCTTTCCTGGGTAAAGCTTCTGCCGATCTACTGCTGACTTTTAAAGTTTTAAGATGCATTTTGTAAGAAATACTATGCACAATTGGAATCAGGGACCAGCCTCTTGTTAATTTGTCTATATTTTGACTCATTTATATTTTTAGTCTCTAAAGTTTTTATGGGAATGAATGCCTTGTGTGGAAAACATAACTCCTTGCTGTGTTTAAGCCTTCTCTTTTAGAGTCACTGGGATAACAAGGTTCTCCGTGTCCTTCTATAGTGAGGGAATAACTGCTCCCTTTTCAGCTTCCACAGTAACAAATTTCCAGAGCTCTTTCATGTCTTATATCTATCTCTAATAATACCTCTGTTCTGAACTTTTCCTCTCTACTAGTGCCTTCCTTTTTAGAGGACAGATTAATTGCTCTATACCTCATCCTTTTTGACTGCCTCTTCAGAGTAAACAATGTAATTTTTATGGAAAGGGCAATGAGGCTTGTGTGCACTATTTAAGTTTGAAGTGCAGGAGGAATTTAGAAAGTGGCTTGGAGTTTGGAACAGCCCAGAGACTGAGCAAAGAAAGGAGCATTCACATCACCTGCCCATGAGGGATCTGTCCATGGAAAAGCTAGACTCAGTTTTGTTTTGAGCAAGGTAGAAGAAATAGATCTCACTATCTGAGGGTTGGTTAGTTGGAGTACTGGTATCAAAATAAATGGGAAAATGTAGGATAAATCGTAGGAAAATGATCTGTAGTTATGTAATCTAGAAGGCTCCTCAGGGAAATAATGGAAGCCTCATTTCAGGAGGTCTTTTTAAAAAAATTGCAGTAACCAGGTGATAAAGGAAATCCTGCACTGGCAGGTTTGGACTAATAAATCTTCTCCATCCGGCATGTGTCTATTCTGTTGCTGGTTATTTCACACACTTCAGAAAGACCAGTTGCACATGGAGAAGGTTATTTTTCATGACAATACACTTAATCAGCAAGCATGCAGTGGG